>CM068753.1:6640997-6872300 GCA_035084275.1 Hydrolagus colliei
TGGGGGGGGGTAGCAAAAGTGGAAGCTGGGTTGGTGGGGGAAGGGGGGTGGGGGTGTTGGAAGAGGGAGCAGCTTTTATTTGGGTGGGGGGGGGGGGAGGGTCACAGAGTGGGTTCGGAGCTGGATCTTGTTTCACTGCATATCACAACACCACCTGCCGATATAGACACACAGCACCATAGCTTACAGATCATGGTCAACCCAGCCGATCCTCTCCCATCTCCACTGAATCCAACTCTTAACACTGTATCCCTTTTTTGGGTGGGGGGGGGGGGGGGTGGGGGGGGGCAGTGTGGAAGGGGAGGCTGCAAACACTTTCAAACTAAGAATCAGGCTCTGAAACGGTGAAGAGAATCAAATCACTATCAAGGTTTACCTTGAAAAAAAAATCCCTGGGTGAATGGGGGTTTAGCTGAAGTCAGTGCTATAGACATGTCAGCAAAATGTCCCAACCCCTTCAAATGGGCTCTGTTGTTTTTAAACGAGTATTTAAAATGTACTGTTATATTAATGGCTTTTCCCGGAGAGCCAGCGCGGGTTTGAGCAGAGCAGCGGTAAAGCCTCAGCGGGGAGCTGGGTAGTGCCCCAGGCTGGCTGCTGATCCCCAGTCTCAGTGGACTGCTTCAGCTTGTCAGGGCATCGCCTTTCACTTGCACAGGAATTAATAACAATTATAATCCTTGCAATTGATATAGTGTTCTCTCACACTGGGAGGACGTCTCAAAGCGCTTTACGGGATTTACTGTAAAGCGGATTGTATTGTTGGTTTGTAGGCACGGCACATGGGAATTAATGTCCCTCGTGTCGTGACTGACGGTTTTTATTTGGCGGATTATTGACTAGGAATCCAGGAGAGAGAAACGTACTTCTCCTTTGAAGCATTACCAGGGGGTCTTGACGTCCTCCTGAACCGACAGACGGGACCTCGGTTTAATGTCTCGTCCGAAGGACGGCACCTTCGATCGGTCCCCGAACACTGTCCTGGAGTGTCGGCCGAGACAATGTGATTCCAAGCCCTGACTTGCGGGGCTTGAACCCACGACCTTCAGACTCCGAGGTGAAAATACTACCACTGCGCCAGGCTGACATACAAGTGGACCAACCCCACTCCACACTCGCATGTGTGCACTTTGTTCAATCAGAGCAGATTCCCAGATGCTTTCCCCCCACCCACCCCCCCTCCCCACCCACACTTTCTCTCCCCTCCACACTTTCCGCCCAAGTAATTAGACATGGAGTCTCGATATGTTTTAAAACATTCAATTTATTTATCGTATGTTTAAACCAAGAGTCTGGTTAAAATTAGATGTCCAACAATTTACTTTTTATTTTGTTTGACATTTTCGGGGGGCGGGGAAGGAAAAACCTGAATATTGGATCCAGAGCCTAAAATGTGCTGTGTGAAAAGAAAATTGATACGTGTTTAGTTTGGCTAAAGTGGGAGCCTGGTTTTCTGCCGTGTGATATTCCGCTGGAGTTAACCTGCAGGACTGTATGTGGTAGAGAGGAGGGGGCAGTGAGGAGGGGAACAGATCATTCACTACAAATTGAGATTCTATGTATTTTCATAATTGTATTAATAATCCATGCATTTGATACGCGGTGCCTATCGATGGTGAAACCCCGCAACGTGCTTCGTAGCCAAGTTCCTAACTCGAATAAGATAAAATTACCAAATAATATCGGTCATTCACTTCACGGCTGTTTTGCCTAATGTTTCACAATAGCAGATTGGCTGCCACGTTTGCCTGTGAAAATACAGTCACTACATTTTACACTAAACCCTGTGGAGTGTTTTTGAGACGTGAAAGGAGCTGTAGCAAATGCAAGGATTTGTTTTATTTTTACTGTAAAGTGCAGAGACTGGATATTTTGTGAACAAAGACGAAGGTTTTAGTATTCCATTGTTGAAGACCCTGTCTGTGAAAGTGGGACTCGATAAACCGTGCGCTCGAACACAGAATGGTTCTGCTCACTTGCTAACTTTTCCTGTGAGGGAGCAATCCTCCCCTTTTTGAACCCCTCCATGAGTATTGCCCCCCCCCCCACCCTCTCCCTACCCATCTCCCGCCCCCACCACCAATCCCCTCTGCCATGCCCCACACAGAGATAGTCTATATCCACCCCCTCCACCACCACTTGCAAAGCTGAAATCCCATCTGCCTGTTCTTGCGGGAGTTAATCACAGAGACTGGGGACAAGACTGCAGAGTGTGTATGTGCGGGCTGACAATTCCTCCAGATAAAATTGGTCATTGATTTGTACGATCAAATTATGTTCACTTATTATGCGCATAATAATGTGCATAATAATCCTTGCATACGATGTTGGGCGAACATCTAAAAAAACGCTGCATGGGATAGGCGGTAAAGTGTGTTTACTGTGTGTTTCTTAAGCGAACGACCACATAATGGTTGTTACACGGCCACAAAATCAGTCATTGTCTTTGACAGTAATTACAGAGAAACGTTTGGATGGTGTAGGTGCTGTGCTGAATGCAAGTTTTTTTTCCTTTCTCTCTCTCTTTCTCTCTTTTTCTCTTTCTCTTTCTCTCTCCCTCCCATGAGCCAGCCTGCCTAGCGCTGAGGGCAGCAGAAACCCTCACCTCAGGCAAAGCTTTAAATTGGCAGAACGTCCGGTCTGTGAAATGGCAATCAGTAAAAGTGACAAAAAGCTTTAAATCGACACAACCAAAGTGGTTATAAAACATGGCTGGGAAGGTCGGAATAGCATCAGGCACCTGAGGAATGTGGTCGCCCATTAACCCTTCGCGTAACACTGACACCAGCGGGGAACCTGCTCCCCCTCTTTGTTTTCTTAGAGGCTCTACAGAACCTGGGGTGTGTTGTGGGGGAACGGGATGGTGTTAGGAGATGTGGGGAGGCATGAAGGGATGAACAATAATAATGAATAATAATACAGTACTTATCCTTCCATTTGATAAAGCGCATTCGGGTGCTGTCGAGACGTCTCAAGGCGCTTCACAGAACATTAATTGTCAAATTGATTGAGTGTGTATTTTGTGGGCAAAACAACCTTTTGAAATCTGTAATAAGTGTTTATTTTTGTGTGGCAGCTGGAATCCGCTTACCGTGCTCAAAGGGCTTATTTGAATTAGTTGAACCCTAATGCTTCAAACAATGATTAATTAGTGCGTTGAGAATGAATTTCACCCTGTGCTTCTCACTCGCTGGTAATGTGATTTGCCATCAGTTTCTGGGGCATAAGGCATTTCTCTTTAATAATTAACACCAGACTGGTTTCCCCACCTCTTGAGGGAGGGAGGGGGAGAGGAGGGGTGCACCGTATCCCTCTCTGCTGTGTAAAGTCACCACTCAGATCCATTTTCTATTAGTGTGACACGATCACTAGCGAGGTTTAATCAGCACTGAGCCCTTTTTCCTGATCATTGACTGGGTTTTGTTTAACATCGAATCACACAGAACATTGCAGCGTAGAAATAGGCCACTCGGCCCAACCACGGGTTCCTACTTACTGCTGGGTAAACAGAGGTGTGTGGAGAAAGAAACTTGCCACAGGTTTCGCCCTGCCTGGGTCCTCTTGTTAACCAATATATATATTATTGTAGATGTTAGAAGGAAGTGTTTGCTCAGCTCAGCCGGCAACATTCTCGCCTCTGAGCATTGGCGGCCACGCTGTGGGATGTGATAATGATTGCGATCTTGTTCCTTTGTGCTTCAGTCCTGATCCCGGTGTGAGAGCTGCCATTTCCTCTGTGGTGCGATCCCCACCATGATGGTCCCTCAGCTCTGGCTTGTCTCCTGCCTACTGCTCCTGGGGTCCGCCAGGGCCCAGCAGCGATCAGCCCCCCGTGTCTACCTCAGCTTCAAAGGTAAGAGCCCGGCTGCTACTGGCTTCCTTGTGGGGGTGATATGGACGAGGGGGGAGCTTTCCTCAGTGCGAGCAAGCGGTCGGTCGGATGGCATGGGAGGGTACGGCGGATAAATGGGCTCAAAACCTGCAAGGAAGAGCGAAATAGTAGCAATGTGGAGACGCGATACAGCACACGCGTGTCCTGGTATCATTACCGGGGTGTCCAGATAACTCGGCCACTGAGTCCTGTTCCCTCAGAGTGATGAGTTATCAGGAGTCGACTGTAAATGTGCACAGGTTAATCTGGGTTATCAGTTTGCTGTGTATGATTCCCAAGCAAATACTCTTAGAAATGTAATTTATTTCCACGCGTGTTTGTTTGCTGGTACCTGACCTACTCTGCTGTGGGGCCCATCGAGATGCTGGCCCCAGATGAAGGCCACTGTGTAAGTGCTCGGTGCAGCACATCCCTAAAGGCGGATCAGTAGGTGGGATCATTCCTTCACATCTGTGATTCACAAGAACCTATTGTCCGGGATTGCAATCAGAGTGGCTTTTGCTTAACGATTTACAGAGAAGTACATAGAATCTACAGGCCGAGAACAAGTGAAACGGGGCAGCCAGTTGCCCACAGAAATGTCCCACAGACAGTCAAGGGGAGTGGCTGATTTTACTTGGAGGATTTATTGGCCAGGAAACTGGGAGAAACTCCTTTCTCTTTTTGAATAGTGCCATTGGGTATTTAACATCCACATAAACAGACAGACAGAGCCTCAGTATAACTTCTCACCCGAAAGACGCCACCTTCCAAACGCAGCACATCCCCAGCACTGCATCGGAGTGTCAGTTTATACCATGTGATTCCGAGTCTCGATGTGGGGCTTGAACCGAGGCAAGAGTGCTATCACTGAGCCAGGCTCACACGTGAGTGTAGTCAAGTGACTAATTCACATTCCCTGTTTGCCCCCCCCATCCCAGCCATCCCCATTTTGTTCTCTTCCCTTGTTAATAGGTATTTGAGGTAACAAAGATATCTTTTTGTTGTGGTTGCTAAAGTGCAGAGTTGGCTTGTTTAGCTGAAAGGGTTAATTGCCAGCCAGTGATCGTTAGCGTTTCCAGATGACCCCACGAAGAGAGTTTGTTCTCTCAGAATAGCTGTGCGCCTCTCGACTGCTAGTTGGTGACATGAATCTGGGATCCGGAGTTGCCGCGACCTGGATGGAGCTATTTATACAGGGAGGATGGATTTTCCAGCGCTTCTGACTGGGAAGTCGAAGTATGTCATTCATTCTGTCTGGAGAAATATAGCAGCCCCCAACAGAGAGAGAATACCATTCTTTACTGCGCTGGGTTTATATTTTTATATATATATATATATATATATACACACAACACACATACATATAGCCTATTTCAGTTGACAGAGAAAATACGGTTGTTGTTTGCTGGGAGCGGGACGGAGTGAGGTGAGGACAAGATTTGGGTGCACGTCTCATTAAATACACACATCCTACAGCCTGTGTGTGTGGGGGGTCGAGGAGCAGAGCTCACCAAGTGACCGGAGACTTCCTTGCAGTCAGCCTCTCTGGCGTGTAATTGGTTGCACTTGCTGAGTGTGTGGCTGCTGATATTGGAGCCAGTTGCGATTGCCGTAAGAGGGGGCTTCCCTGTGACCAGGGCACTCTGACTGTTCATAAATACTGTTGGAAACAGCCCACACTCTACACAGTCACACCATTCTACAGTACATCCTGTGAAGTGCTTTGAGATATCTCGACCAATTGATAAGGCGCTATATGAAATGCTATGATTGCTATCTGTAGGGGTAATTTCTAAATGGTTTACAGTGATGGGTCAGCCAAACCAATAACACTGCCAGTCTACATATGAATGCAGGTTACTTTTCTTAATATAGTTAACTTTCTGAAAATAGGTACTTTTTGGCAAGAGATTAATATTTTGTTCACCAGGTACTGTATTTTGTCAAACCATCTTTATCAGTAATAATAATATTATTAAGCAGTATTATTATTATTATTATTAACCAACTGAATGGCTCAGAATAATATCTGTCTCAAACATTTTCATTAGCTGCATCTCTACTTAGTTTTATCTGGAGGTTAATTCTAATTTTCCTGTGAAAGTTAAGCTTGGATGGGTGGCGGGGGGTGGGAGAAGGAAAGGATAGTTATCAGGTATGGGTGTACTGTATCTCACTGTAATGCCTTCTTATTGAAGCGGGTTTAGGAGTCCCTGGTTTAAGGGTGCTTGTTTCAGAAGATGTTTGGTACAATGATCATCCTTTGCCCACACCTCAGCTGCTAATTTGGTTTAGTCTCACACTTTCAACTTGTTAGGATTCATTCCCTACATCTTAATTCCTGCAAATTCATTAACTCCTTCTAGGCAGGGGGAAAGGTACATGGGAGTGGATGGGGGAGGAGAATGCCAGAGATCCATTGGCAGAGAATGAGGGATGGAGACCCTGGCATAGTGGGGCGGTGGGGGGAATTATTTTCCCCCATTTTTCCACAATTCCGATTAGTTATTTGAAGCATGAGATGCATGAAGGCAGAGGGTGGGGATTTGAATATGTGGGTGGTGGGCGGAGTGAGTGAAGGGCAAATTAAAATATATATTTTTAAAAGAAATTAAGAAAATAAATGATGAGACTTTTTTTGTGTGCGGACACGAGAGCCACAGGCTGATCTGTGTTTCCTCTTCCGTCTCTGAGCTGTGAACAGGGCTGACACCCCAGTGCTGGGTTACAGAGCTGGTGTAGTTAGCTAATGATGTGTCTGCAATCTGAACGATTTCAGTTGGATATTGTTGGATGCGATGAGGTCATTGTACTATGTCCTGGGTATAAAAGGCTGTGATTGTTCCATTGGAGAGGTTGGCTTTGGAAATCAGAGCGAAACGACGCAGGTGGATATTGACATTCTTATTTTACCACAAGTCATTAATTTCCGTTTGATCCTTGATGACAACAAAGGAGGGGAATATCCAATATCCTCTCAATGACTTATCCCTTGTTTTATTTTCCAAAAATAAACTGGAAATGTCCTCCGGGAACCCAAAGCTAGTGTTAAATGTTATTAATAATAATAATCCTTGCATTTGATATAGCAGGTATATAGCATATGGAGACGTCTCAAAGAGCTTCATGGGATTTATTATAAAGTGTATTGACTGTGTATTTTATGGGTGAAATGTGGCAGCCAGCTACACACAGCAATGTCCCACAAAGAATTGTGGATTGGCAAACTATTTAATTATTTTTGAGGAATTATTACCCCTGGAAAGCAAAAGCCAATCAGCTAACAATCAGGTTCCTATTTACTACCGGTAAACCGAGGTGTCTGGAGTAAAAAAAATTGTCTAAGGCTTGCCTGGGAATCAATCCTGCGTCCTCAGGCTTGCAAGGCGAATGAATGCACTACCCACTACATTATGCAAATGTGTTGTGGAGGGATAGTGGGAGACTGTTGAGGTCAGGCTACTGGGTGCAAATTGGTGGAACCTTCTTCCCTTTTGTCTCGGACTGGGTCTGGAATGGACTCAGTAATAGATTGTCAGTTAACTCAGTCAATCGTACTTTCGCCTCTGAGTTATTAGCTTGTGGGTTTGAGTCCCATGTCAGGACTTTGCCTGGGCTTGGATAGGTGTTCATATACCACCTCCGATACTCGGTGCTCCCTTCACTGTTGGGAGTCCTGGCTCAAATTCTATTGTGGAGTCCTGTAGCTCAGTGGTTAGAGCTCTCGCCTTGCAAGCAGGAGACCTGTGTTTGATTGCCGGCAGGGCAAGACATTGGGGAAGGTTCCTTACTCCACACACTTGATAATAATCCCTCAAAATAAAATAATAATAAAATCAGTCATTTCATTCCACAACTATTTGTGGGACACTTGCTGTGCGCAATTGGCAGCCATGTTTTGCCCACAAATATACAGTCAATTCACTCCACAGTATATTCTGTGAAGCGCTTTGAGACTTCTAGAAGACGCGAAGAGCGTTTTTCAAAATGCAAGGATTATCATTATTAGTAAAATCATAGCCTTCTGACTGTTGGGTGAAAGCCCTACCAGCAGAGCCAGGCTGGCATACTTAGAAGCAGCCGGTCAGACAGCTGATGTACGGATGGCGTATTAACAGCACCTTCAGGAGTCAGAGGGTCCAGATCGCTGGTGCAGAGGACAAGCCTCGCCCTTTTCAATGAACAATCTCAGCTGTAAATTCCAGACCAGTAAATCCATCTCTCTCCCTCTCTCTCGGTCTCCCCTCTCTCTAGATCACATACAGTCTCCTTTGTGTAATATGATTCGTGATGTATTATTTCAGTAATCTCTTAGTGTTACAGTGAATAATAACAACTGAATCATTTTACAGTTCACACAATCCTCCATTTACAATTAGTGATCTGCGAGAAATTAGGCAAGAGGGTAATTCAAGTCCGTGTTTCACTGAACGCCCGACAAGTAAGGGTAATCGAGCACACGATAGCTATTCATTGACCAGATTAATTTAAGTACCTGGGGCAGCTGTGGGATATGAATGACAGGAGGTGGCGGGTGATCTTAGGGGAGATATCAGGCTGAGACACCTTGTCAGAGCAAGCAGTAAACCCCAAGGATTGTCCTCACCTTCATACCGAATTTGGCCGACAATCCACCAGATAAAATAATCCACCAGATAAAGTGGTCACTCACTTTATTGTTGTTTGTGGGTACCTAAATCGGCTCCAAATTAGTTGCTGCATCTACTTACAATATCGACAGTCACTACACATTTTGAGAAGCTCTTTAAGATGTCCTCCCAATGCAAAAGGCATTATTTGAACAACCCACCCACATCCTCCCACCCCCTCCAAACCTTATCAGCAGCTCAGAACCCAGTAATTTTGTTTCAGGACAGTGAGCAAGTATCAGAATCAACAAGGTGTACTGTTGTTGACTGGGAGCGTGGATGGCTAATGTAAAGGGAGCGCTCCCCTCTCTAATCTATTCCACACTGTGTGCCACATTCCCCAGCGCAGAAGGCTGCTGCGGTTATTTACAATGAGAGGGGTCAGGGGCTGGCAGTCCTGGGCGTTCCTATTACAGGATCAGCTTTCTAACCTGCCCTCGCTCCTGCAAAAACACAGCCTGATAAATAGGCAGAATCATAAATTAACATTCCCAGTGTCATTCCCTGGGTAGTGGCAGGGGCGGCAAGCAGAAACCACAGAGTCCTGCGCACATTCTGGTTATGAGCGGTTATCAGCTTTGCTAAATATACACAGTGAGTGCTCTGGAACCCCCCCACCACCCATTCCCCTGACTGTACAACCCGATGAAATGCCCTCATTCCATCTCAGACAATGTTAGATTGTAACACTATGATAATAATTCTTGCCTTCAAATCTGGTGGACGTCTCAAAGCACGTTGTATAGGATTTTACTGTGTAGTGCAGCTACTATGTAGATACAACAGTCACTTGCACACAATTCCCTACAAACAGCCATGAAGTGAGTATCCAATTTTGTTTTGTAGGATTGTTTGCCAGGGTACTGGGAGAGAGAAATTCCCCCCCCTTTTTTTTTGAATCGTGCAATGGTATCTATAATGGCCACCTGAACCAGGCTCGGTTTAATGTCTGATCTGAAGGATGGCACTTCTGACAATGCAACACACCCCACCTCAGCATTGCATTTGGGGCATCATCTTAGAGTATGTGGTTCCAAGTCCTAACGTGGGGCTTGAACCCGCAGCGTTCTGACTCCGAAGCGAGAACACTGCTGGCTGATGATGAGCTCGCCATTGTGTACTGTACAAGATAATGTGGTGAATCCTTTTACTTGGTGATCGGCCAATTTCCATGCAACGGTCTCTCCGTGTCTGTGTACGTCAGTTCCAATATGTTGCACACTCCTTTCCAGGCACACATTCCTCAACAGTAAGAAAACATTGAAATGAGAAGCTCGCTCTGCGCTATTATAAATAATCCCAGTCGCTCTCTCTCCTGGACAGCGAGCGCACACATTGTCCTGTCGTAACTCACCGAGAGCTCTACTGTGCGGCCGACTGCTTGTCATAGACAAGCCATCCTAAATTAATCCTCGTAGCAACAGAACATGTTGACCCCACATGGACAAGGAAACTCCCCCCTTGCACCCCTTGTGTAATGTCACACTAAATATAGCATAAGAGATACCCAGGGGTCTGCTCCAGGGCTATAACTCAGCAAACTACACACGCTGTAAGTGTAACGCTGAAGTGTACATCCCTGTGTACACTCTGTCAGAGTCCTATAGAGTGAGTTTAATGCCCACACGTAGACTCACTGGGTCTTTTGACAGTCACAGGGGTGTGAGAGTGAGTGGTTTGTTTGAGGGGGAGGGTGGGTGAGAGTATGCGAGAGAGAGGGCGTGTGGGAGAGAGGGAGGGAGGGCATGCGGGACGGAGGGAGGAAGGCGGGAGAGAGAGATAATGAGAGAATGATGTTCTAGGGTTCCGGTGAAGGACAGTACGTTAGTTCTAAAATAACTCCACCGAAATGAGTCGGAGTGAGCCTCTTGTTGGGCTGGATGGCAGAGGCTCCGTGTGGCCACACAGTGTAGTGGCAGCTTGCCCACTGTCTGGTCAGAGCTCTGATTAGCCTTGGTGTCCCAGAGCTGGGAGGATGGTATCAGCAACGGCTCCCACTCCTGAACACCCTCCAATAACAACCTATGCCATGGCACTAATCACAAAGAGAAGCGAGTTTCTCTCTCCCGATGTCCTGGCCGACAATAATAATGATGGTAATAGTAATCCTTGCATTTGATGCAGTGCTTTTCACGTTTTCTAGACGTCTCAAATCGCTACGCAGAATATACTGCAAAGTGAATTGACTGTATACTTGTGGGCGAACCGCGGCAGGCAATTGCGCACAGCAGCAGCCCCACAAACAGTCATGGTTTGAAAATGACCAATCCCCCCGAATCAAAATGGTCACTCACTTTGTGGGTGTTTGTGGGACGTTGAGGTAAGAACATAAGAATTAGGAGCAGGAGTAGGCCATTCGGCCCTTCGAGCCTGCTCCGCCATTCAATAAGATCATGGCTGATCTTCTCACCTAACTCTGATTACCACATAGGTACACATAGACATTTGCCTACAAAACACAGTCAACATACTTCACAGTAAATACTGTGAAGTGGTTTGTGACATCCTCCCGATTGTTTATTGTCTCCAGTTTCAGACACTCCTGTGTGCTAGGTGAGGACAGGAATTGGCTCGGTCATGGTAACCTCAGGGTTAAACAGCCTGACTCCAGGCTCCATCAAAGCTCCCGTGTGAGAACAGGCCAAATACTGGTGGGCACTGGGGAATTGGGGTTAATAATAAGTCAAACGCCTTCAGGGTTATTAAAATTCAACGAGAGAAATGGACACAGGCGGGGGTACGGAGCGAAATAAAAGCAGGAGTAGCCTTGTTTGAATGCAGCCTTCCTTCGGGCGATGGCTCCTGTTGCCGGGTAACCGAATGCACTGCACATTCTCCTACCTTGAGAGCAAACATTTTCCCAGGTCTCATCGCATTAACCCCTTCCCCTTCCCTTCTGCCTGACCTCAACCCAAAGTGCAGGCGTCAGTAGCATCCAGTCCAGAGGCCATTAGCACAGACAGACATGGCCGTAAACAACAACATTTATGTAGCACTTTTCCCATCAGGAGGATGTCCCAAGATGTCGGACAATAAGGGGATTTTACCAGAGCTCCGGATTGGAATTAAGGAGAGTTGGACGGTAATGGGGGTGGGGGAGGGAAGATGTTCAAAGGCATGTCGAAAAGGAAGGTCTTGAGACTGCCTCGAATGAGGCAAGTGAGGTGGGGAGGCAGAGAAGCTCCAGGATGGAGATCCAGAGGGTCGGGGCAGAAAGGCTGTAGGTACAACTGCTGATAATGGAGCAGGCAAGGCCAATGGGATCAGGACAGTGCCAGCTGAGCACTGGGAGTGGACAGATTATTGAAGTTTTACTAGGTGGCCAAAGGTAGGGAGGAGCAAGATCTTGGAGGGGCATTAATGGTGAGGGTGAGGATTTTTAACTCGATACTCTGGGAGGATGGAGAGCCAGTGGAACCGGCTGAGGATGGGGATAATCCTTGCCTTTGGTGCAGTCCCTTTCACGTCGGTAGGACATCCTAAAGCTCGCTTGGAGTGCAGCAAATGTGTGCTGGTAGTCAAATAAATGGACCTTTTCCACCTGTACATTTACCAACTAAGTGAAAGCCTTATACACAATGCAGTGTAAATCACAGAGACACCGAGTCTCCACCCCCCACTCTCACCAACCAACCCCCCCCCCCCCACCACCCACTGCCCCACCACTCCCACCCAAATTGCTTCCACACACACATTCTGTAATGAACCCTTACGCACATCACTCAGAGCCACTCATCCTCCTCCCTCCCTGGCCTATCCACAGTGAATGTTGGTTGCTGCCGGCTGAAATAATAGAGTCTCTGGGCCAGCGTTACCATAACAATCCCCACCCAAGCACTGTGCTGCTGTTGTAACAGAGGCAGTTACACAAACACATTGAGATCTACCAGGGCCATAAATCTTTATGGGATGTTTATATGTGGGGAAACATAAAGACTGACCAGAATTAAATGAGCCTAAATAAATGCATGTGTTTTTTTTGTAAAAAAACATCAATGAGATCTGTGCCCTAGTCCCCACATTAAGAGCCGGGCGTGAATAGTACCTGGGGGGTGCTTAGGGTGGCAGCTTTTATTTTATTTAAACGAAAGTTTGGAACATGTCCAGCAGCAGCACAAAGTTAGAGTTCTTTTACTTTATTTAAAATAAAGTCTATCCACCTTTAACCCCCACCCCACCACTGTTAGGTTCCTGGCTTTTTTGCGTCTGGTGCTGACAAGGTTTGCATGCCGTGAGCGTCCTTTGAGACTAGAAGGGACGATCAAACAATCTTAATTAATCTTTGCATTTGATACAGTTACTTATAATATCGGAAGGATGTCTCAAATGAACCCACAACCTTTAGACTCAGAGATGAGAGTGTTACAGACTAAGTGAGGCTGACACTAGTTTGTCCGCTCTCCCCTGACACACCTGCGCAATAACATTCTCCAAACTCTCGTGGAGCTCTCTGTGGTAGTGAGCGGAGAGTGAGAGGCAGTTTGTTGGGATCTGATGCAATTGCAGTTTGAGCTGTTGTGAGGAAGTCTTTCCATGGCTCAGTGATCCCATCAGTTCCTCATCTTACGCTCACCATGATTTTTCTTGGCTTGAGAAGTCTAGAGGACGTGAAAAGCGCTATATCAAATGTAACGATTATTATTGCAAAGTGAAACTTGTTTTTTCCTGTGAGTTTTATACCGATGGGAAAACCAGAGGCAGTGAATCTACCAGATATTTATACTGTTACCACATCCCAGTTGGTTCCAACATGAAGCCTACCCCTAGTGCCCCGCACCCCTCCCCACACACTGCGAACCAGCCCAGCTCCCTAGTGTATTGTTGTCAACATCCTCACCTTGACCTTCGAGTCTCTCCACACTCTTGTCCCAGCGTACCTCCAACCTCATTCTTCTGCCTATCCATTCCCTCTGTCCCAGCATCGGTCAGCAAGCCCTCAACCATAATGACCTCACCCCCTTAAGCTCTCCCCCAACCCTCGTGTTGTGTCACTCCCTTTAAACTCTGAAAAACACAGTTGTTTAACAACAACAAATTGCATTTCTAACGCGCCTTTTACGTCGGAAAGATGTCCCAAGGTGCTAGCCAATGAGAGCAATTAGGCAACCCCCTCGATTCTACCCCCGCCCCACCTCCTTCTCCACCGCCATGTTCAGTGCGCTTCCAAAACATTCACCTTGTGTGAATGGTACTACATAAGGTTGATTAAATCAAGCCTAGTGTTGAAACGTGATGAATGTGATATAAAAATGTTAATTCTCTATCTATCTCGCTCTCTCGTGTGCCTCTTATTATTGTAGTAAGCTGTCTGTAGCTGTTCTGAGGGGCAGGTTTGATCTTGACTGATTCTATTCAGCCGAGCAAGCGGGCATGATAGACAGAGAGTGAGAGAGGCGGTTGCTGCTAGTCCGGCGAAACAATTAATGATTATAATGTACTTATTACAGGGTTTATTGCAGAGTAATCTACACTTAATCACCAGAACATAACAGGCAGTTTGTATTGTACATGGTTTCACATCGACCTTGTTGACCCTCAGCTGCAGCCGACACAGCCTCTGTTGACACAGTGACAGCATTGGACACGTCCAGTGAAACCTAACAGTGACGGAGAGTGAAAGGACCCGTGAGTGTCGTTCATCATGGGGGCTGAGGGAAGGAGAGAGACTCAAAACAGAAAGGTTAAAAAATATTAAGCATTGAATTGGCCCCTTGACTTTCTTATGGAGCTCTCATTAGGATGAGGGTCCCTCTGAGTATAAATTACTTCACTCCCTGGCACCTCCCTACGTCTTTGATCTGCCTATTCCCCACCCACTCACCCGCCGCCTCTACTCCACCATTGGTGGCTATGCTTTCAGCCCCTATGCCCAAAGCTATGGAATTCTGTCTCTCAGTCCCTCCACCTTGCCGATCTTCAGATCACTCCTGAAGACCTTCCTCTTCACCTGTGCCTACAGTCACTGTCTGCTGAGAACTTTACCACTCAGCTCCTATTAACCCTGCAAATTCATACCTCTCACGGGGACTTGACAATGGCTTGACACTGCTCTCAATGGCAAGCTATGTGGCTTTAGCTGATGAAACTCCAGCACTTACCACAATGCACACTTGGCCGTTCCCAAAACTTGGCTCTCAACAACCTATAATAAAAAAAATCATTGCAATGCCTCAAAGCGCTTCTTCACAGATGTACTGGCA
The DNA here is from genome assembly GCA_035084275.1 of Hydrolagus colliei. NCBI lineage: Eukaryota > Metazoa > Chordata > Chondrichthyes > Chimaeriformes > Chimaeridae > Hydrolagus > Hydrolagus colliei. Next base: position 6,655,721 of record CM068753.1, read on the forward strand.
ATGTAATTTTTAGGCAAACGCAGCAGCCAATACCAATATAATCACAGTAATGTCCCCACAAACCGCCATGAAGTGAATGCTCAGTTTTATGTGGTGGGGGGTGGGTGGTGATGGGGATTGTTGAGCAGGATGGGGGTGTGTGGGGAGTGTGCAGATTCACCCAAGCACTGAGTAAAGAGGGATCTGGAATGCATCCAAAGGGAGCTTGGATTTATTGCGCAATACTTTCCTGATATAAGTTTCTTCAGTGTAGCCACAATGGGTTGGCGAAGCGGAGCAAAGCAGGGATCTGCCTCCTGGAAAGAGCAATTAAAAAGGAATAAAGTCAGAGTCACTCACTGGGAAATCAATGCACTGAATTTGAAGCCTGACTGTGGGGACTGACTGATTCATTGATGAGGCTGTAGGAAACGTGAGCCAAATTGACACTTGTATCTCAAAGGCTTAATGTGTGTGGTCAGACAGTACTGTATTACATTTTAAGTAAAGGTGTCAGTTAAGGGCAATTTTTCTAAATATGAAATGGGGTTATTAAATATGAAATGGCTGTCACAAACACATTGATATACTGTATACACATAACACACATTTAGATATAAATCTGCACACTTGTGGAGTGTGAGATACACACATGCAGTTAGAAACACACACCCAATTTGCAGGTATACACATATATGTACACGCGTGCAAGTGCGTGCACAGAGCTGACAGATGCACATGTCTCTGTATACATCAGTACGCAGAAGTCCGTTTAAGTGTACTGAAGATTGAGTTGAACATTTTCTGTTGTTTGTGATTCCGTAGCATTCATGTCAGCGCCTGTGCAATAAAAACAGACAACCTCTGCGGGTAGTGTGTTTAATGAGGGCCATCTGAGTACAGAGAATGCTTCTGAGAAATGTTCTCCATTGTGGGCATGAGGGTCCCAGCACCTTCCTGCTGTGAGGCGGGGTGATGGCGAGACGCTGAATAGCCCTTAGTGCAGCGTGACCTGTAGTGTTCCCTGGGGTAGGTGAGCAGCCACGGAAGCTAGTGCTGTTTATCATTATGATAATAATCATCATCATAATAAAAATAATCACCCTTCCATTTGCCTATAAGTGCTGAACGTTCTCAAAGTGCTTCACAGAGCATTTCTGTACAAAAACAATTTGCGTTTATCTAATGCCGTACACAGAGGACGAAGCGCTATAGTCTCTGAACACTTTCGAATTCTGCGGTCGGATACTATACAGGGAAGGGTGGGGCGGCGGCGGGGGGCGGTGACAGAGCTGCAGATAAATATCTAGATTTAGCCTGAACATAAGAATATTGTAGAATTCATGGTGGTTTTAAATTTTAAGGCAAATGACCTGACAGGCTAAGGCAGGAATTATAATAAATCGTACATTTAGTATAGTATCTTAAATCAGGAGGACATCACAAAGCACCTCACAGGACACAGTGTGAAGTGTATTTGACCATGTTTTGTGGGTGAATGAAGCAGCCAGTTTGTGAACTGCAACGTCCTGCAAACAGCCGTGGAGTAAGTGACCAATTTTATTTGGGGCTTGTCAGCCACAGGAAATGATGGCGTCAGGGTACAGTAAAGCCCCTTCTCCTAGGTCAATGCGTATAGGGCTAGAGTGTAAAAAGCTCATTAACTATGATAGCAAACACATAATGAGGTCAGAACTTATGCTATTATGGTACTGCACTGTTGAAATAACGAATGGTCTAGCGCATCGCTCTGTACAGGATTGATAACCTAGTGGTCACTGGGTTTGATCTTGTTTATGAGCTGGCAGAGAATAGTCTAGTTATCAGCCTGCTCAGTGAGCAGTACTCTCACCTCAAGTTACAAGGCTGTGGGGTCAAGCTCCACACAAGAACTTTCAGCTCACATAGTCTTGGCTGAGTGGGGAGCACTGCATTGTTGGAGCACTGCTGTTGAAGCGCTCTGAGGGCACTATATAAATCGAAGTTGTTGTTGTTGAGATGTTAAACTGAGGTCCCACCTGCTTGTTTTGGTAGATTTACTGCAAACACCTCTGCATCCCCAGCACTGCACTGGAGTATCAGTCTCGAGCTTCCTCTACAAGCTCACACCATTCCCCTCAGTGTTCACAGAGGGTCCAAAGGCCAGTTTCTGTGACAATGCCCCATGATGTTTTGCACTACAGATAGCAGGTGGACATCTCGGACTGAATCCGTGGCCTTTAATCTGTCGGCTCGCAGTACTTTGATCACTCACGTTTCTCTCTTCTTTTAGAAAGAAATGTGGACTTTGATATTCTTGGGTACCTGTGAACTGCATTAAAAAAAAGCATTTGTTTCCTCACGGAATATTTATTGAAATATTTCTGGCAACTCCCCAGCTTGCCGGGGAATGTGAGGAATGCCAGCGTTAAAGTTTTCATCTGCTTTTGGCTGATTTTCTGATAGGATCTTGTACAGGTTTTGAATTCCAGTGTAACGTTTCTGCTCATGTAGGTTAATTAAGTGGGTTAGAAAAACATACAGCGAGCAGGGAGGCATCGCAAAACAGGGGCCCGTTGTTCGAGCAAGGATCAGGGGGAGTATGTTGGTTAGACCTGATCCTGTCTCTGTCTGTGGCAGTGATCGCTGTAGGTGTGTGCTGGTACAAATATGCCATGTTCCACCTGGATCCTACACCCGAGCGTTTTATAAACCCTCTCTGTCTGAGATGTAATCAGAAATTAATCTTTAGAATTCCCTAAATTAGAACCCCCCCCAAACTCTGCATTGTGCACTGCACATTGTTTTCAGTGTTTTTTTTCGTCAGCTGGGTGTCAAGACGCATCCAGAAACTCATCGCCATGTTTTAGAGTATACAAACCGAACTGAGAAATCCCAGAGATATGTCGTTGGAATGGAATGTAAACTCACTCCTTGGAGGATGTATCATGCTTACCTAACTCTGGAAGATATTAGGCATAGGTTGGCAAAAGCCAAAGCTTGGGGACCCCAGAGTGTGCATTGGGGTACTGCAGAAGTCTAACCAGCTTGAACCACATAGCTGGCCGTTGATATCACTGCCTGGCAAGCGTTTCTGCTACATAATAATAATAATAATAATACAGTACTAGCATTTGGTAGAGACGTCTAAAAGACTTGTCCAGCTAGACCCATTCTAACCGTTAGGGCTTTGGCTTGTAAGGTTAACATGAGCTGAGTGGGAGGATTCGCTGGCCACAGTAACTGGTCTGCCCGTCCAGGTCCTGCCAATGAGCTAGGCTGACTGTGCTGTCATCAGCAGTGAATACAGCAGAAGGGCAGGCTCCTCAGGTTCCCAGCAATAACACTCGGTACAGCTACATGCAGGTGTCACATGAAACATTTGTGTGGCAAGTACATGTTTGCCCCCCCAATCATATGCTTTGGAGGTTTAGCAGTTTGCAGTGAGAAGCCATGGACCTGTATATGTATATATGGTTCCTGTCTGTGTGCCACGTCACATCAGAAACATTGGTTCTGTTTGTGAACATCATCACTGGACCACTGGTGTCCAACATTGAAGATGAGACTGAAATCTGAGTCTACGCACCATGCCTGCCAGCTCTAGGTTGCCTGTCCACAGCTGCTGAAATATTCAGCAGCACCTTAAAGACATTCATATGTTTAATTCTCTATTTGTTATTTAAAACCATAAAATTCAAAAGGGTCAAGGTAAAGTTGCGCAGTGTAAGGAATGGAACATCTCTCTACATTTGCCAGTACTATATTGTGTATCAACCATCTCCAAGTTAGGCAAAGAAAGACCAGTTAGCTCTCCACAGTTTAACCTGAGTTTAGAAGCTTATCTGAAGGTATGGCAACTGTGACAACTTTAACGTTCTCACAGCACTGCACTGGAGCGTCAGTCTAATCTGAGATCAACGTCCTGACTTGGGACTTTAACCCACCACCTTTTAACCCAGAGACAAGAGCCAGGCTGACCCTGTTGTCACACACAGGAAGCTGTAGAAATTGCTTTGTGCCATTCTGCATTTGTGTTTGTCCCATTTAATACAATGGGAGGTACAGGAGCTGAGGATACCCCCCTCCCCCCGATTGTTTTATTTTGAGGACACCCCCTCACCCACAATGATTAGACATTTTACAGTATATTCTGTGAAGCTCTGGGAGATATCTCAATGATGAACAATAACAAAATTACATTTGTAGAGCACCTTTCACGTCGGGAGAACGTCCCAAGGCTGAACAGTCAGTGGTCGGGACTTGAGCAAGGGATTGGTGGGGGGGAGGGTCGGGCTGAGGGAGGGTAGAGAGATAGGAAGGTGACTGATAAGGTGCTATATCAAATGTAAGGGTTATTATTGTTGTGGAGTGTTTGGGTGGTGCTGTATGAAAGCAAAACATATTATAATCTTTGGTGCTTGATCTGCTCAGTGCAGGACACTCATGCGCCAAGATTCCTGGATTAACTGTCTGTCTGGCCTTGTATGGTTTAGTTAAAGTCAGTTTGTTGTGCTGGGTGTCTAAGGCAACACAGGAGAACTCTGCGACAACTAAGCCAAAGGATTTTGAACGTGGCAATGGTTCCTGTGTGGGTCAGTGATGCTATTAGCTGTAAGAGAAAGCAAATTGCAGGGGTAGAGGTTGTGTCATATTATATTAATATACCGTAGAAACTCGCGTTGCAGGCACCACACTAATCCAGCCACCTCACATTATGGAAATGGGGTCAGCACAGACAGATGGGCAGACCACTGTGTGGAGGAGGCCTCTCTCTATGGAGTAAATGTTTTTTTACAAATCTATAATTTGGAGACACTTTGGGGTTTCCAGATTGGGGCAGCACACAATCGCTCACTGCACAACAGGGTAACATTGAGGTCAATTCATTTCAATCAGTTTCCAATCAACATCCCATTACCTCTCACAATTCCAGTAACCTACCAATATTGATCCTCTTGGTGTAAAGCTGCCTCAATTAAGGACTTGTGATAGTCTTACAGTGCGCAAGAGCATGTAGGGTGGTGGTGGGACGGGGATGGGAACATGTGGTAGGGGGGAGACAAGTCAACAAAAACTGTAATACAGAAAGAGATATAACTGTGGCTGAGCTGTCCACTTTGTGTAGGGATGCTGTTTGTGACGAGCAATATTTCCTGGGAGATGTTTCTCATTGGCTGGCACGTCATCTCAGTGAGAGACTCAGCCAAGCCACAAATGAAACAAGCGGTTGGTAGCACATAAAACTCTTGTGGACTCCCTCACAAAACCTAAAACCCGTGAAGAGTCCTTGTATTCCCAACCTTCTTGGTCAATAGCATGGAGTCCTGTAGTGTATCAATTAGTCCACTCCCCTCACAAGCAAGGTGACTCAGGTTTGATTCCTGGGCAGAGTGAAACCTTAGGTTGTGTGGAGTGAGTTTCCTCACTCCACACAACTCTGTTTATCTAACAGTAAGTTATTGAGTGATTGGCGGATCGCTTGCCGAGGTAATAATCAACAATAGATAATAATAATAATAGTTGCTGCTGTGCCCAATTAGCTGCCATGTTTCATTCGCAAGTTTTAGCCCATCCACTTTATAGCATATCCTGTGAAGCACTTTGAGACATTCTCCCACAGGAAAGCCTCTCTATAAATGTAATTTTGTTGCTGTCTCACCGATGTGATTAGGCACTATATCAAATGCAAGGATTATTATTGTTACTTAGAAGTTCATGTACCCCTGACCCCAGTCAGATACCCACCACCCCACCTCAACAGTGTGGAAATATGTGATTCAGAGTGACAACGTTTCACAGTAAGAAACCCTGGGAAAGTCTTTGAGACGGCCCTATGACGTGATATATAACTATATATAACACACTATATAAAACAATACAAATATTATTATGAATACGCATTGCCCTTTAAGAGCTTGAATCGTGTTGAGCTCCACCCAGCCCTGGTATTTTCCCATGAAATCTATTTGCAAGGGATCCCAACAAATATAGCGACACTACATTTTTATTGTGCATTTTTGCCATGCTTTGTGGTCTCCGTAGAGTTTTCGTCCGGTGGGACGAAACCCCCTTGAAGATTAATGACTATTGAGTGAGGTGGATGCTGTGTGGGGAGCTGAGGTTTGCTGGTGGTCCCTGACAGCCCAGGCTGAGGGGATGCGTTGCTCCTGTGGCACGGTGCTGATGTGCATTCACTATCTTAGATTATTGACAGACAGCTCGGAGAGCTTTCTTTGATTGCTTCATTACATCGCTGCGTCAAAATGACCTTGGATTCCATTATTGTCTTAGCACTGCTTCTAAGTAGATTGAGCCTGAAAGGGAGAGCCAATCTCTGTCTATCTGAAGCCTAGCCACCTGAGCCTAGCAAAGGCACTGTGAGACATGATCAGTTATCTCCCATTTATCTTCAGACACCATGTTAGACTGGGAGTCCTTGTGCCGGGTAAACGATTGCTTTGGTGTTACTGAGCTCTAATCGCCATCGTATTTTTACCCATCAGCTGCCAGGACCCAACGGCTGAGACCAGTGAGATATATAAAGCAATAAAAGGCAAATTCGAAAGTGATAAAATAGTCACGCGGCTCTGTGTCAAATTGTGTGTGTTTTTCACACCCTCGTGGTGATGTGCTGTCACCTCAGTGGTGATACTGATAGTCTATTCAAAGGTGAGTAATCAGCTGTCACTCACCCTCACTTCCCCTCAACATTCTAAGAGCTTACCAGCATTTGGAACTGGAGGCTTGGAATATAACAAACCCTTTGCATTTGATATAACTATTGTCTTTTCACGTAGTTGAGGCATCTCAAAGTGCTTCTTATGATTATGGCTCAGTGTTGTTCCCACCGGGCCATTGGGGATCTGACGGAAGCTGTTTTAGTAAATGAACTGTTTGCTTGCTCCTCGAGAACTGGTGTAAGCTGCTAGGAATGTGTACTGTCAAAGCTAAGGCCTACACAATTGGTAGAGCTCTGCATTCTCTTCTCCTACACACTCCTGGTATAACAGTACCTTCACTCTGGGGGCAATGCACCTGATGGCATTCCGGGTAAAACAAGATGATGTGAAACCTGTTTACAAAAAAGCTACATTGTGAAGGAGCTTGACAGCCGGTTCCCACTACCAGAGGGTGCTTAGCATTCTTGACGAAAGGTCAAATGTCATGTGGTAGGATGGCCCACATGTCTGTCATCTTAAAGGAGATAAGTACAATTAACAATAATAGATGGAGAGATAACGTGGAGTGGACAAAAGGGAAGAGTAGGCTGCCTGTCAATCAATGTGGACTGACTCTGTCGCCAGCCTGCAATAGTTCACTGTGGTTTTCTGCTGCCTGTGTAATGAGGAAGGTCTGGCTCTGATCACTGGAGCATGGCAGCTTGGGCTGGCTGCTTGGCTTAACAGAGAGCATTCAACCCACCCGCTGGCTGAATAGGCTGAGCTGAAAAGCGAGTGCTGCAAAAACTTTGGTTGTGTCAGCACGTTTCTCACCCCACTTCTACCCGAACCAACATTACAGAAATAATAAAAGCACCCAGTGTTTGATTCGCCACTTTCTTCAGAAGGATATCTCAAAGAGCTTCACAGGATATAATGTCAAGTGTGGTGACTGTGTCTATTTTATGGTCGATATGGTCAACAATTTGCACACAGCAATGTGCTACAAACAGCCATAAAGCAAATGCTCAATTTGATTGTTTTTAGATGCAACACAGCACAAAAATCACATTTGTAAAGCGCATTTCACGTCGGAAGGACGTCCCAAGCCACTGAACAGTCACGGATTAGGACCCGTGTGGGGGTGGGGGCGGGAGTGTGTGAGGGTGGGTCAATGGCAGAGAGGTTTGGAGTGTGGCCAAAGTCACAGTCGAAGAGGAGGATCTTGAGGCATGCCTAGAAGGAGGCAAGGGAGGCAGCGAGGCAAAGGGTGTAGTAGCATGGACTTCCAGAAGGTGGGGGCGGAGATGATGAAGGCCTGACTGCCAATGGTGGGCGGCGTGGAGTAGGCCGGAGCCTGTTGAGCGGAGTGAGCGGGCAGGTTTATAAAAGGTTAAAATAAAAATGATGGGATTTTTCATGTCCCCCTGATCAGACAGGCAGGACCTCAGTGTGTCTAAAGGATGGTACACCGACAGGTTACAGGTCCTGACATACGGCTTGAATCTGTAGCCTCCTGTCTCAGAGGCAAGAGAGTTACCGGCTGAGGAAGTCTGACACAGCTTTCTCTAGGCAGCAGATTCCACTCCAGTGTGAACACGTGGGCCTGTGCTGAGGTCTCAGTAATCTACAGGAAATTCCCCGGAGAAGAAAAAAGTGCTTTTCCCAACAGCCACACAGGATTCAGCCACCAGAGTGTAATTATTTAGTAGCCAACATCAAGAAGTAATTAATAAACAATTGAATGTTGCCATCTGTGAGCGCTGGCTGGCACCTGGTGGTTTGTCACTCGCCATCCTTGTTGCTAACTCTTAGCACCAATGTCTGGAATTTCTCAACATCTGGTGGTTACATAGAGCCGGCAAACCCAGCAATTAACACGTGCCACACAGCAAACCTGCCGGACGCTTCCGTCCACATGTCCGCGCTGCGCAAATGAAGGCCGACACCTTCTGTCAACGCGTTTTCAACAATTAACTTCAATTCCCTGATCCTGTTAAAATAGCAAATAAAAGTCCTGGAGTGGCACAAGGCAGGGAGATTTCTCCAGTGCGCACCCTTCCTTATTTGCGCTAAATAATAATCCGTGCATTTGACACAACCTCTTTCATGTTGTGAGGACAACTCAAACATTTTACAGGATTTGCTTTAATGTGAAAAGACTGTACATTTGTAGGCAAACACAGCAGTTAATTTACCACAGCAATGTTCCCGCAAACAGCCATGAAGTGAATGACCAGGTTTATCTGGGGGATTGTTGGCCAGGATACTGGGCAAAGCTCCTCTTTTCAAGTGATATCATGGGATCTTTAACGTCCACCTAAATGGGCAGATGGGACCTCAGTTTAACATCTCATCCTTTGACTCCCCTCTGACATACCTGACCTGCTCCATATGGGACAATAGTATTTGAGTAGAAATGGACTTGACAGCTGCGCTTATCTTTGTATGAAAGCATTAATGATGATTAGATAAACAGAGGAGCTGATTTCTGCTTTGAAATAAGATTCGCATTAACCGTCTGTTTGAGCGAGCCAAAGAGAGCAAGACAGAGAGAGTTCCCCTGGGTGGAGGAAACCCGGTTGAAGAGTATCGACTAGTCTAGTTTTGCTCAGAAATCAATAGAGAATAGAAATGACCTGAAGGGCTGAGTCGATTCAGTGTATTGAGCATTGTACAGTATATGGACAAGTGTTATTATATACAGACTGATCTTGTAAGGCCCTTTAACAAGTCAGTAAGTTGCGGTGAGCATCATTACAGTGCAGACCATGTCTGTTTCTGTTGATTTTAAGAATGATACAAGTTATTTGCAGATTTAATGCCCGTTGCCCCAACCTGTGTCTCGCTGTCCGGGTTGGCAGTTCGGAGCAGAAGCTACTATCCGGATGGCCGGCCAGTGAAGCCCTTTCAAGGTGAATGGTCCCACATTCCATTCAATTCCACTTTAGGATGTTTCAGACTCTCCCTACATTGCAAATTCTGGTTCTGATCCAGGACATGATGTTGGTAAGATGGAGCGAAGGAATAGGGCAGAACAGCAACAACAGATGCTGAGTTACACGATAGCCCCAATACTGAAAAAAACTTACTTCTCTACTCTAATCCCATGTCTCTGCTGTTGGTCGCTCCCCCACTGGAACTCTCTACTCTAATCTCCTGCCCTTTTCCCCACCATTGTCTGTGCTGGTTTATGCGCCCCATAAGAGCACTCTAACCCCATTCCCCTGCTCTTTTTCCCATTGCATGTGCCGTTAATTGTATGTATCCCTCGGGTACGTATCGGGTTCCTAGTGAATGCTGCTGTGGGGCTCGACTTCAGTCACGGTTTGAGGTGAGGCGTTCCCCATTCCAGCAACAGGATTCCATCATCGAGCAGTGCGAGCTGTGCGGAAACTGAGCCAACAAAGGAATAAGTGCGTGTCTCTGACAGACATCTTCAGCTCTTTATTTTTATCGGCTCTTTACCCTCGAGATGTTGATTGTCACTTTCCTCTGCGTTTAACGCTTGAGAAGAAATAGGTTTTACCTGACAGGCATGTTAGCACTCCAGTATGTGATTGAACAGGTCCCGAGACTCTCATACATGCTCAGTACGTACACTTGGGTTAGTTGGATTGAGGCAACACACATCTTGTTACATGTGTATATCCAGCAGAATGGCCTCCTGTATTGTCATTTCTGATGTTATACACATGTGCTATTGAAGGTTAAATTAATATCCAGAACAGAGCTGACCTGGTGTAATTTACATAGTGAGTTTTGTGTTCAACAAACTAAACGACTTGAAACACTATATGATTAAGTGGAGTCCTGGAGCTCAGTGGTTAGAGCACTTGTCTTGCAAGCGAGAAACCTGGGTTTGATTCCAGACAGGGTGAAACCTTGGGCAAGTTTCCTTACTCCACACACCTAATAATAATCCCTCAAAAAACATAATAAAAATGGTCATTTTCAATCCATGACTGTTTGCGGGACACTGCTGTGCGCTATTGGCTGCCGTGTTTCACACACAAATATACAGTCAATTCACTTTACAGCATATTCTGCGAAGAGCTTAGGGATGTCTAGAAGACATGTGAAGTGCTATATCTAATGCAAGGATTATTATTATGAATTTGAAAAGAGGTAATTTTGTCGGGAAAGATTTTAAAGAGAGGGAGGATGTGATGCAAAGAGAGATCTGGAGGATGTGAATTGTGTGAAAGATGGCAACGACAACCAAATTGCATTTATATAGTGCCTTTCACACTGGGAGGACGTCCCAAAGTGCTGAACAGTCAGGTCGGGACCCGAGTAGGGCAGGGAGGGTCAGGGTAGGGGGAAGAAGAGGGGGAAGAGTTAGTGGGGGAGCCAAAGGCACGGTCGAAGAGGAAGGACTTGAGACCGGCCTTGAAGAAGGAAAGGGAGGAAGCAAGGCGGAGGGGCTGTGGGATGGAGTTCCACAGTGGTTCTCTCCCAGTGTCCTCGTCCCAAAATTTTGTTTATTTTAAAAAAAATAAGTCATTCACTTCATGGCTATCACTGGGATATTGTTGGCAGCAAATGAACTGCTGCATTCGTCCACAACTTCAGTTACTACACTTTGCAGAAAGGATATGCGAAGCACTATGAGACGCATTGCAAATGTGATATGGTGCTGTGTCAAATGCAAGTGTCATTATTATTATTTCCCAGCAAACTGGTTACCTCTCTGTGATAGGACCTTGGCCAGTGGCTTTCATTTCCATATGTAAGACCCTTCACACACCCCTGATGGCTGTGTCTCTTGGGCAAAAGCTATAAATTTACGCTCCAAATGCGTATTTATTATTGTTGTTGGGAGTGCTCGTCCCTCAGGACCAGCTGAATAGCTATTCCCAGCGCAGAGGTAGCGAAGCTCATAGTGTGGGTCTATCCTTGAATTCAATTCTCTGTTGCTTCTGGATAATCCCAATGCACCCACTCTAGAGGCGGCTCAAAGGACAAAAGCAAAGCAGAGGTGTGGAGGCCAGATGTCTTTTGAAAAACAGCCCATTCAAACACAACGGCCAGATTAAGAGAGCAAAACTATTGGTGGAAACAAATGCCTCACGGTTCAACCCAGCATTTGTTATCTTTTTCAAATAAACCAAAGTTACGCCCACCAATCCCTTCAAGAGAAGCGACCCTCAATGTGCCTCAAATAATAACAATAATAATCCTTGCATTTGATATAGCGCTTTACCACGTCATTGAGACATTTCAAAGTGCTTCAGAGAATATAATGTAAGAGGATTGACTGGTGTATTTTGTTGGTGAAATATGTAACCAAATGTGTTAGCATAAGAATATGAGAGAAATGCTAGACAACAAAAGAATGGTTCATCTAGTTCGCCTTGAACTGTACCTTGCTGTCAGTCACACGCACATACGTCCCAAACTACCTATGTACAATACAGGTATCCCATGATGTTATTTCCCAAAAGAAACATAACAGTGTTAGAACAGTAAGCAGACTGCAGCCCTCGTCTCCCAGCCCCTCCGTTCCCTCTTTTCTTTCTCACAGGAAGACTCCATGGAAGTTTTTTTTGTTGGGGGAGAGAATAAAAGGTGCAGTCTCGCTGCCTGACTCTGCTCCAGCCGAGTTGCAATTGATAATGGGCCATTCGGATAGTGTTAATAGGTCAATCGGATTTAACATGCAGGTTAATCCTGATTAAATCCTATGACCCTGGAGTGCCAGGTATTGATCAGCAATGATACACTTTTGGCTGATTTACCATGGTCACCCGACATCATCTCCACAGCAATTTGGGAATAAAATGTGTGCCGTTTGATACTTTTTTCCTTCTTTCAATTTTTTTGTTAATCCAGTGTGAAAAGATGTGAGCCAGACCTGACGTGTGATTTGATGAATCTCTTTCTGTATCCTGGCTAACAATTTCTTCAGATAAAGAAAATTATTTATTAACTTCATGGCATGGCTATTTGTCGGACATTGTTGTGTGCAAATTGGCTGCCACGATCACCAACAAAATGCATAGTCACTGCACTTTACAGTAATTCTTGTGAAGTACTTTGAGAAGTCCCCACAATGTGCTATATGAAATGCAAGGATTATCATTATTACATGCCTCGATGGGATTCTGTCTGCCTCACTATACCAACCTCCTCCCTATCTGAGACATAATTACACTCAATTAATTTAATATCTGGCAATATCATGATCAAAAAGAGAGAGCTTTCTTCCCCACTGGAGAACAAAATGATAGTTTTACAATTCAATAACCCATTGTTAACCACTCTGCCAGTGTCACGAACATTGAAATGGCAAATGTGGCAGCCAATCTTAACTATTACACAAGAGCACTGACTGTTGCTCAGTGAAGTGAGCTGGGCGTGTGTGTGTGTGCGCGTGCAGTGAGTTCTATGTATCACCTCCAGCAGTGACCAGTCAGTGCTGAGTTTAATCAGAGTTTTATGGTAATTTCATCTTTCTTGAGTTAAAACTATCGAACTTCGAACGGGGTATGAGGGTGGGGCAGGGGAGGCATGCTGACATTTGCTCAGGGTGGAGGATTGTGTTGAGCAGCCTGTGAATGTGCCCCTACATGGCTATTTTTTATGGGGAGTTCGGTGCTAGCATAGATCAGTTCGATTTTGCCATGACAAGAACATTTGCTTCCAATTCAAACGACTTTTATCTTGCAAAGTGATTCCAGACCTTTCTCTTCACGTGAAATGCAAATTATTATTATTATTCCAGTAATTACCCCAGCTCCCCCATTAGAGAGTGTGTGAGGATGCAGCGTGAGTGACAAGCCTATGAGAAGGTGAAAGACATGTAATGGGCTGGAAGGAGATGGCTTGAAATCAACAACTACTAACAGCAGCCTGTTAGTGGGTATGCACACGTTCTGGAATACTCTCCCTCAATCCCTCCTCCTTATCCCATCCTCCCCCATCTTCAAGAGTGGCCTGAAAACCTGCCTCTTCCCACGCTTATGGCCTCCTCTGCACCCACTGGCTTGGCGTCAAACTCCACCACTGTTGAGCAGTCTGATTCACTGCCCTACGTGAGGGGCGCTGTATAATTGCAAGTCGTTGCTGCTTTTGAGGCATCTCTGGCATTTCAATGTTGAGGGAAATGATGGTTTCCTCAAGTTACGCACCACCAACTGGGGAGCCAGAGCTGCCATGAGAAACGCAAGACAAGTGAGAACAAAGGAGATGGACCATCAGCCTGTGGTCAACTTGGGTGGTGGGAGTGCAAGTGGGTAAAGCCTACACTGAGCGCTGTGAATGTGCTGCTCAGCGGAGGAACCCGCTTTAGTGAGCCGTAACGAGAGCAGTGAGACTACACAGTGTGATTATCTGGATAGAGCGAGTGATGTAATGAAAGCAGTGACTTCACCACTGGGCTCTCGCTGCAGCTCAATGTTTGTTTAAGTGGCTGCGCAATTAACAAGACCTTTCACTGCCTGGAGTGTAGGAAATGCCAGCACTATGGCTGCCCTCAACCACAGGTTCTGGATGTTAAGTAGCGCTCGAGTGACGTGTCCCAGGAGAGCCCAGGAGAGACGTTACGACATCCTTTGTGTGAGGGGAAATCTGACGCCAGCCCCTCAGCAGTCGACCCTGGCTACCTGGACTGGGAAGGGGGGACTGTGCTTTTCTAGCTACTGAATAGATTGCCCACCCTATTCTCCAGGTGTACTGTAGGTCACAAACCTAGTCACTGAGTCCTGTCTATATCTCTTTCGTTCTCTCTACAGATATTTTCTTCTCAGAAAATCACTATGTAGGCATGTATTGTATCAAGAACAAGAGGCATAATCTTAAAATTAGAGTTTAGACATTTAGGAGTGAAATCAGGAAGTACTTTTTCACACAAAGGGTAGTGGAAATCTGGAACTCTCTCCCTCAAAAGGCTGTGGACGCTGGATCCATTCAAGACTGAGGTGGATAGATATTTGTTAGCTCAGTGTATCAACAACAAATTGCACTTGTATAGAGCTTCATGTCAGGAGGATGTCCCAATGGGCTGGAGAGTCAGGGATCCACATCTGGGCTTGCTGTTGGGGTCAGGAGGGGAGGGGTAAGTGGGTGACCAAAGTCATGGTTGAAAAAGAGCAAGTATCAAGGGCTAATTGGAGTTGAGGTAAAAGATCAGCCTTGATCTTATAGAATGGCAAGACCAGGCTTGAAGGGCTGAATGTCCTACTCCGGTTATTATGTTGCAAAAATTGCCCAATGTTCTGGCCAACAATTTCCCAGAAAAAAACTAGTCACTCACTTCATGGTTGTGAGCAATTGGCTGTCACGTTTCTCCCACAAAATATACAGTCAATTCACTTTGCAGTATACCCTGTGAAGCGCTTTGAGATGTCTCAATGACATTATAAGGCGCTGTATCAAACGTATTATTATTTTGTTGGAAACAGAAGCTCCCTGTGTTCAGTTAGAGACCTGGTTACCTGTTATCAATGCTCTTTGAGCTCCTGGATGACGTATCGCCTCTTCAGTGTGCGAGTGAAGGGAAAGCTGCTGCTGGAGTTTGAGCCCATGGCCAAGACCACATAGGGAATAATGTGGTGCTGGGAGGAAAAGGCTTTGCAGAGAAACTGTGAAGGATGAGCTGACAGAATGACCGAATTAAATCATCCAAAGCCCCAGCGACTTCCTGGGACCATCTGCTGAAATGTTTTAACACATTTTTCATTGAACCTATACTATAATTCTCCAGTTCTGACTGTCATCCACGTCAAATAAGAGCGAGCTGTGATCCAGAACCTCTCCAGAGAAGGCACTAGTTTGTAACAACGAGTCACCAAAACCCTTTTAAGTTCCAAGTCACTGCGAAAATAAATATTCCTTTGCTGTGATTGTACTTCTCCTGCTCCCAAAGTGCCTGGCTGCTTTTTTTTTGCCCGTGTGATCTTTTGATGAATAGGTTTAAGGAAACTGCATCGCACTTTAATATCCTATCAATTGTCTCTTGTTAACACAATAGGACTTGTCAGTGATGTATAAGGCTGGGGTTAATCCTGATGAATGCCTAATTAACTCAGAAACAAATGAGTTCGTCCCAGTATTTTCTGGAAAGTGAATGTTGAATCCTCCATTTGTACACAGACACGCTGCCGTTCATCTCCCCATTTAGCAGCTTAATCCAACACTTACAACAAACACACTGGATGTAAACATAGTCAGTACGAAACTCATTCATCTGGGGGGAAATACCACTCATACTTCAAGAACTGTGATATAGGGTCACTTATTACTCAAGCCAAAGCCCGGATGGGTAGGGTGGTCCTGGCTGGACAAGCAGCAGGAAGTTTGCCAGACAGCGATATCAATGCGGAATTAGCTGGTTAGATTCCAGCAGTTACCCCAACTCACACTCTGGCAAGGTACACAGTCACTCCACTTCACAGTCAATCCTGTGATGTACTTTGAGACATCTTCCTGACGTGAGAGGTACTGTATTAAGTGTAAGGATTATTGTATTCACTATAGTCATGGTAACACTCTCTGCCTGTCTCTCTGTGATCAGCAGATTTTAACATCTAGCTCTCTGGGATATGCATTCAGTGTAATGTGACCCTTGGTGTAACACAATGCTCTGTAACAATGAGGGATGTGCTCAATAGCACATCCCTCATTAAATATGATAGTCATTTACAACACTTTACTCATTATAAACATATCATTCATTAGAATCAGACATCTTTTTATAGCCTCTCAGTGACATGGTCTCTCTTTAACATACCATTTATAATAATGCCTTGAATTGCTCCCAAAGGTGGTTTCCCAAAGACCAAGACCCTCCTTATTGATTCCCAAAGACCGAAGCATTAACCTCCATGGTAGCACATTCAACCTCACCAAGCCAATCAGGAACCTAGGTCTCTTGTTCAATCCTCAATTGTCTTTTCTCCCCAAACCCTCCATGGCCTCGCCCCACCCTACCTCTTCAACATCTTAACCCCCTACTAATCTGCCTACCCCCCCCCCGTTCAGCAGGCTCTGGCCTGCTCCACGTCACCTGACCCACTCGCCCCAATATTGGATGGCAAGCCTTCAGCCACTTTGCCCCCAACCTCTGAACTCCCTTCCGCCTCACGTCCCCCCTCCCTGGTCTTCTTCAAGTCCCGCCTCAAGAACATCCTCTTCGACGGTCCCATCGGTCCCTCCAAATCCCTACCTTTCCCTCCACCGTCTTGGTCCCCTACCCTAGCTCGGGTCTGAAACAATGACTGTCCAGTGTCTTGGGACATCCTCCTGACGTGAAAGACGTTATACGAGTGTAATTTTGTTGTTGTTTAATGGCAATGAGAGTACATTGATTTCTCACTTTACCCAGTGTGTCTGTATCTTTCCTTTCCTGGCCTACAAATCAGTTCTCCACTACTGCAGCCACAGAGTGTTGAACAGAGGGCATGTTCAGCATGAGTTACTTTACAAGCAGGTTTCCAGATAATGGTTCTGACCTCAAACACTTTTCCTATTGCTTATTGTGCCGTGCAGCTTCCCTGCTCTCTGAGTGTTGTGAACTAAAGGCAGCCCCTGTCCCACAGAGATTTCCACTTATTGAGTTGTGTATGCTGTTTTTTGTCAACGTGCAGATGGAAGTGGAAGGGGTGGGCGAGAGAGGGGAAGAGATTGAGAGAGTGTGAGAGGGATGATAGAGAGAGGAGGAGAATGCGAGGGTGGGCAAGAGCAGGATAGAGTGTGAGGTCGGGTTAGAGAGAGTGAGGGTTGATTCAGAGAGAGCATGCGAGGTGGGGGATAGCAAGATTGATGGAGTGCGCAAGTGAGGGAGAGAATGAGAGAGTTTGAATGAGGGGAATAATGAGCGAGAGCTTTAAAGAGAGTGAGCAAATAGAATAAAGAGAATAAAGAGTTTCCTCCCCTCCCGATGAGTTTGCAGACCTGTTGCCAGGTTTGACATTGGCATTCCTGAGAGATGAGCTGGCACACGCTCCCAGGTCAGTCTCTGTGACCGCTCGCTATGCACCACGTGGGCTGGGTCATTCAGACGATTCAAAACACTTCACAGAATATACTGTAAGGTATAAATGTATACTGTACTCTGTAACGAAGGAAAGGGTGGGGGCAGCCAGAGACTGTCTTGTAGCAAGACAGGTGCAATAAAGGGAAAAGATTTGGTGCAAACCTGAAGGAAACCTTTTGATACATTATTGGTCAATGCAGTAAATTGCTGCGAAGATTAACTCTCTCACTCGCCTTTCAGTCTTTTTTTTTTGGCATAATTTTGCTCTTTGCAACTCGAGTAATGAAATAGTTATCAGAAGTCTTGTTACAGAGACACATGTCTTCTCAAAGGGCACTCATCTCCAAGCAAAACCATCGGTCAATTTGAATTAATTTCCGTAATTCTTCAATTATATTTTCCTCTCAATTTCTCTGCTGCTCTTTCACTTTTCTCCTCAAATCACTCTTGCCTCCAAGTTAAAAGGTTGCAGGTTCAAACCCCATGTTGGGACTTGGATTCATGGAGTCTTATACTGATACTGCAATGCGTTAAATATTCCTTAGCATTATTCAAAAATAAGAAGGGAGTTTTTCCCAGTGTCGTGGTCAACAATTCTCCAGATTGGTTATTCACTTTTTATTGCTGTGAACAAATTGGCTGCTGTGCTCGCTTACATAAAACACGCAATCACTAGGCCTTTACAGTAAATCCCGTGAAGTTCTTTGAGACTCCCGATGTGAAAGGATCAAATGTGAGGATTGTTATGATTATGTGAGCCCACACACAGAGTGAGCGCTGGCACACACACACAAACACTCCAACCACACAGGGCATCATAGCCAAACCCAATCCTCTCAGTCCCACTGTTTTGAATTGGGGAAACGGGAGAGAAACAGATGCTTACATGGCTGGCTGCATTGCAATCAGTTGCTGGATAGTCCCTCCCTCTCCTCTCTTGCCCAGGGTCAGTGAAAGCCAATTCAAACAGGCTGCAATGGAAAAATGGCATAAAGCCTGACATCTCTCTGATCTAATCAGCTCAGATATTTATTTATCAAGTCACCATATTATGGTGATTGTTCGGGACGGGTGACACCCATTCTATCCCACTATTAGTGGCTGAGATTTCACCCGGGCTCTGTGGGCACCCCATCACAGATCCCACCCAACCAATTTAAATACTAATGATGTTGTACGCACCAAACGCCGTGACCACATCACTCCCACCCTCACCCGGCTCCATTGGCTGCCCATCCCCCAGAAGATCGAATTAAAGATCCTTGTCCTCACTTTCAAAGCCATTCATGGCCTTGCCCACACCTCCCACCACCTCTCCGACCTGCTGTCCCCCTATGAACCTCCTCAGCCCCTCTGTTCAATGGGCTCCGGCCTGCTCCATGTCCCCCGCCGAACCCACCCTACTGTTGGCGGACGGGCTTTCAGCCTCTCTGCCAAACTCTGGAGCTCCATCCCACAGTCCCTTCGCCTCGTACCCTCCTTCAAGGCCGATCTCAAGTGAGATGAAGTGAGCGACCAATTTTATCAATTTTTTCTGTAGCCCAGGACATTAGCAGAAAATTCCTTCTTTTTTCGAATAGAGCTAGGGCAGATTTTACATCCAACTGAACAGGCAGAATTGGTTTAACATCTCATCCAATGGACAATACTTTAGATGGGAAACTACCAGCCCAATTCCCCTGATGATGTGCCCAGCATTCATTGTGTGAATAAGCCCAGGGTGGGTGGTCAGAGGGGGTAGCGTTGTTTCAGTTCACTCTCAGTGACTACAGAAATCTTTGATTCTTTATAACAGAAAATCCCATTGCTGTGTTTTTAGCGATCACTATGTAGTGTTTGCCAAATGCTGTCCAATGGTAAAGGACGCATGATATTATCCGTGATATTAGTATCAATCAGTGCACAGTAAGTTTTGTAAGACAGTACCACTAATGGCAATGCTCTTTATCTGTCAGTGTTTTCCCACACTTTACAAAGAAAAGGCATTAAATTTAGAAAGAGAGCAACTGATTAGAGAAGCAGCTTGCATTTACATTGTGCCTCTCAGGTTCAAACGTCTCAGAAACGTCACAGTTGGTGCTCCCTCCAGTGACTTCAGCAGGAATCAGGTTCCCTTCATACAACACTAGTCTGAACTGTTTTAGAACCAGCGAAATTTATGGCACTAAAGGCAGACGTTTGCCCCATCACTTGCGTGCCACTCCCTAAAGAGCAATCCTTTCAGTCGCATTTCCCTGACCTTTGCTTCAACCCTGTTGTTGACTCTTTTTAGGTATTTGTCTGGTTCCCTCTTGAAGACCAATATAGTTAGATAGTGATAAGGTAAGTGGAGGCTAGAGCTGTAATCAGCAGGTGTGCTTCAGTAACCCTGAGCCGCCCATTAACTCTACACTCACCCACCAGCGCAGGGACCGAGCAGGTGATGGAAGAGGATTAGTGTCCAGGAGCCTCAGCACCATATGTTGTCTGGAGTTGTAAATTACAGAGTCCCTTGGCACTGTAATAGTCAGACCTGTAGCCTGGGCAGACTAGGTACTATTGGCAATGGTGCTGCCTGTCACTGGGACTTTTAACACAACTCTATTGTGAGTTACACCAAAAGACGCAGTGTTACAGACATTTGCACTTTATTAAACTCTCCCCTGCTTTTGTTCAACTCGTGCCATGAAATTAGTCCAGAATAAAATGATGAATAATCCTCGCATTTGATGCAATGTCTTTCACGTGCCTCAAAGCACTACACAGGATCAAATTTAAACTGTAGTTTTGTGGGCGAACACAGCAGTCAATTTGCACACATGATTATCCCACGAATAGGTCCTGACTGTTTTTATTGGTGGTGGGGTGGGGCGCGGAGGGAATTGTTAGCCAGGACGCCGGGAGCGAGGAATTCCCGGCTCTTTTTCGAATAGTGTCATGGGAACATTTAACGTCCACCTGAACACGCCCCTCGGTTTAACTTCTCATCTGACGGGTGGCTCAACTATACAGGGGAGAGCAAATCTCTTCAGTTCATCGGCACAGCTGCTAACTGTGTGCAGTCCTTATAATGCAGATGTCAGCCTTGTCCGCCACGCCTGTTGTTTCCCACTCCCTGGCCTTGTGCTTTCGAGGGTGGGAAGCAGTGTTTTGACATCAAAGGCTGAGCTGGCACTGACCCAGTGGGCTGAATGGAAGCCCAGGACCCTGTGGACTGACCCCCATTTCCTCCCCCATTTCCCTCCTTGGGTTGCTTTGTACTTTTGTGATGTTCCAACCGTTACTATCAAGACTTTGTTCGATGTGCGGGAGAGAAGTGGGAAAACGGGATTTAGCTTGTTTCACATCAGACGCTGAGTGGAGTGATTTTGTTGAAACACAAGGACATCAAACCTCAGAGAGAGAGACAAAAATGTGTCTATTATCAGAAGTTCCACATGGATAAACCTCCTACCCTCGGATCTCACCTCATTCCTGCTTCATACTGTATTGCTGTACACAGTCAATTCACCGCACAGTATATTCTATGAAGCGATTTGATTCAATGACATGATCAAATGCCAGGATTATTTTTATTATCCTACCCAATCTTTACGTCAGGTGCTTGGGGTTTGGAAGTGATCGTGGGGTAGTTTGGGATTAGTTCCTTTCTGCCTGCCATAGGCCTGGATGCCCATTTGGGATTGAAATGTTACTGGGTGGAGCAGGTAAGGGATAGGGCTGATTAATTGCAGCAGAAGTATTTCTTCACACAGAGGGTAATGAACAACTGGAATAGATTACTAGAAACAAGGCTGAACTCATTGAAGAAACAGCTTGATGCTGTAATAGGAAGACTTAGGGTGGATATTCTGGAAGGATAAGATCAAATGTGTCAAATGGCTTCCCACATCCGAAACCCTCTCGTGACTAGACACATAGAGCAGAAATGTCGCAGATTCCAACGCATAGTCTGGGCTGCTTTTGCTGGTCTCACACATACAGGGAGTGACTTTCCCATTGACCTACGTTTCAATGAGCTAAATTCAGCTGGGTGTCCCACTTCCTAACACTTTTCCCCACTGCAAGGGCAGGACTGGGCTCAGCTGCGGTGCCCCTTCCTGTCACCCTCTGTCAAGAATCACAAGGCGGAAGCCTGGATAATCGGGGGGAGATACTGAGTGTCACTGACCCCGACACTGAGTGATTCAGAGCTTTGAGGAAAGATGGGGAGGAATAAGCAAGGAGAGGAATTAGTTTTCTCGCTGCTCAGCAAGGCTACAAGCCAAACAATGGCACTCCCAAATATTCTAAAGCTGGTGATAGTCAGTGACCATAATAATAGTAGTACAGTACTTGCATGTGATACAGCACCTTATCTCGTCATTTAGACGTCTCAAAGCACTTCACAGGCTTTATTATAAGTGGTTTCCAGGATTGCTACACAAGACAAACTCCCCCCGCCAGCCCCCCCCCCCCCCCACCCCACCCTCCTCCCCCAACCACCCGAACAAAACCTGGGCAAGTTTTCTTACTCCACACACAAGCCTAATAATAATCCATCCCAAAAAAAACAATAATAAAAAATAGTAATTTTCAATCCACGACTGTGTGTGGGACACTGCTGTGCGCAATTGGCTGCCGCATTTCGCCCACAAATGTAGTCAATTCACTTTATAGTAAATTCTGTGCAGCGCTTTGAGATGTTGCTAAGATGTGAAAAGCGCTATATCAAATCCAAGGATTATTATTATTTATTGTAAAAACACATTGTTTATTTATTACCTCTGAAACCCCTTACCTCTGTATCTGCCAAAGAAAATAAAAGCCAAAATAACTGGGGACATGCTGAGCCGACTACCCTCGTGTCTGTCGCTCTTCCCCTCACTGTGTGTGGGGCGATGTCACTCTGTGTGTGTGTGTGTGTGTGTGTGTGTGTGCTGTGTGTGGTGGTGGTTGTTGTGCGTTTTGTGGGGTGAGGTTGCTGTGTGAGTGTGTGTGGGGGGTGAGGTTGCAGTGTGTCTGTGGGGGTGAAGTCGCTGTGTGTGTGTGTGTCTGTGTAGGGGTGAAGTCGTGTGTGTGTGTGTGTGTGTGTGTGTGCGTGTGTGTGTTTGGGGTGAGGTCGCTCTGTGCATATAGAACCTGCTGATGTTTCAGGTGTAAATTGGTCGTCCTCACACGTTTCTGGCCGAGGCTTTCCCTTCCTCTGTCTCAGGAAGTTTGAAGTGTAATCCTGGCTGAGATCAGCGGCCTGGGTTCAGGTTGCTGTGAGTGGCTCTGTGCTGCCTTTACCCACTCTACAATCAGAGGAAGCTGTAGATTGGTTTCTGATCAGCCATAACTCTTCATCACATCCATCTCCATAGCTATTCCCACTGGAGGGAACGTGAGCCAAGGACTCTGGGGGCAATCAGAGGCCTTGGCAAACCTTTGAGATGTCTATCAGATCTCAACTGTAGCATGAAGAATAAAATCTACTTTAATGTAGCAGAGAAGGGCCTGTCAAACCCTGTCAGATACTGTCAGACCATCCCATACACTTGGGCAGCTGAAAGCATTCATGTGCATGTGGATCAAATAGAATATGAATTGCTCTCTTCCCCCTCTCTCGTCTTCTCTCGTCTGCCTTTCTCCCGTTTCCTCCCACCCTACCTCTCCTCCCCCCTTTCCTCTCCTATTCTCTCCTCTCCCTTCCCCTCCTCACCGCAGTGTTGTGTTGCTGATCAATACTTAGACAATAACACTGACATCACCCATACAGGTTTTTTGGGGACGTCCTCCCGATGTGAAAAGCGCTATACAAGTGCAATTTTGTTGTTGTTGTTTTGGGGAGAGAAAGCGTTTGTGCAAGAAATTTGCTGAGTTTTCTTCCTCCTTCTCCCGCCTGCAATTTGTAATCCGAACCAACCCAAATATAACATTAATGCTTGCATTTGAAATAGCCTCCATCTATCCCTCTGCCTCGACCCAGCGCTATCTGTTTGTAAAGCTCATCTTAAAAGCTACCTCTTTGACTGCACCTATGACCACCTCTATCTCTATCTCTCTCGCTCGCTTCTCCCTCGGACCCTGTCCACTGTGCTTTGCTTCCAAACATTATCCTATGTGAAGGGCACAATATAAGTGCAAATTTATTTTTGTTGTTATAATAATCCTTGCATTTGATAAGCACCAAATCATGTCATTTAGACATCTCAAAGCGTTCACAGAATGTACTGGAACGTGAATTGACTGTATTTTGTGAGCGAGCCGCGGTAGCTAATTGTGCTCAGCAGCGTCTCACAAAACACTCATGGATTCTGGGATCGATTTTGTTTTTTTGAAGGAATATTACCTAACCCCAGAAAGCGATCCGCCGCTCGACTAATAACTGGGTTCCTACTTTCTGCTAAGTAAACAGAGACTTGTGGAATGAGGAAGCTTGCCTAAGGTTTCCCCCGCTGTGGATCGAACCCTTGTGAGTCGAGTAGCTGATCACTTCACTGCAGCACTGCCTGGTGTTGGTATAGCTAAGTGGTTACAAACACATTCCCACATGACAGCCGTAAAACCATTGTAAGAACCATAGGAACCCAGGAGGGTAGGGTATATGAGGCACAGTGCTTGGCCACCTCCTAGTGGCCAACTATGGAATACTTCATCAGGATAGGCTACCCCATAGGTACACAAGGAGGACGTGACCGAGGGATCTGTCTCACTCTCTCACCGTTGCAGTACTTCTACAGAGGAATTTGCTGCAGAGTAAGATTGTTTTCCCTAATCTTGTGGCATTCCATAAGGATTTTCTTCGAGCCATTTCTGTCCTGATTCCCTTCAGCGTTGATGATTGACTGAGTTGCTGAATGGATTAGGCGAATGATAGCCTCCATGGAGACAATTTCTCATGAGATCCATCAGACCATTATAGAGATGATAGATGGTGGGAATTTTAAACTCTTTTCTTTGCAATCCTTCTCATCTCTGGCCTGTGGCAGCTTGGCAGTCCAGGTGTTGACTAGCTTTGAATAATGCTTTAGCTTTTCACATGGAGGCAAAGTAGTGTTTTGAAAGAATGTTGCATTGTTTTTTGACAGTCCAGGCTTGCCTCGGTCTGCGACTGCCAGGAGATCGCTTGAGGTCTTTATGGGACGTGCCTGGTCTGTGGGATCTTCGTCTTAACATCTCAGCTGAAGGTCGCACCTCTGACAAGGCAGCATTCCCCCCTAGTTGATGAATTTAAAGTCCCAGCGTGGGGCTTGAACCCACAACCTTCTGACACTGGGGTGAGAGCATGACCGACTGAGCCAGTCTGACATGGATAGGTGCCGCTGAATCATCTCAAAGTTCTTTTTACGGTAATTACTGTCAAGTGTAGTGAGTGTTTTCTGAGGGCAAATGGATGAGCCAGCGTGATACACTCAGGCCCAGAATGAGGAGGTGAATGACCAACAACAACAACTTTTATTTATATAGCGCCTTCCACGCCGGACGGCGTCTCAGAGTGCTTCACAATAGCGGATCCCAGGACCGAGCCAGGGGCAGGGGTAGAAAGGTGACCAAAGGCGCGGTTGAAGAGAAAGGTCTTCAGCTGGGACCTGAAGCTGAGAAAAGAGGAGGTGAGGCGAAGGTAGTGAGGAAGGGAATTCCAGAGCCTCGGGGCATAGTGGCTGAAGGCATGGTCGCCGAGGGTGGAGCGGAGGATTCGGGGGGACATGGAGGAGGCCAGACCCAATGGAGCGAAGGCAGCGGGAGTTGGTTTGAGGAGAGAGGAATCAGCGAGTTAGGGGTTGCAGAGGAGTGGAGGGATTTGAAGACATTTGAAGACCACAGTGACTCCGATGGTTCCCCAGCTCCCAGGGAAGGATGTTCCCCAGTGGGAAGTTGTCATGGCCGTGTTGTTTCACTAGGATTGCTTTGTCTCAATCTATAATGATTTAATCCATTTCAGACAGTCCTGAACAGAATCCAGGGCTCTGTCTGTACATGGATCATAGAGGTCTTAAATTACTGTTAAATCAAGCATTCCAGGGAAATTGCTGTTTGACTCTAGTGTAAAAACTCAATACAATATTACATTTGGATAGTGCCTTTCCTGTTGAGAGAACTTCCCAAGGCTCAAGACAGTCAGGGGCTTGACCCGAGCTCGGGGTCGGGATTGGGGAGGGTGCAGGGCAGGGCGGGTAGGAGGGTGGTGAAAGGCTCGGTCAAAGAAAAGGGTTTTGAGACGCGTCTTGAAGGAGGCCAGGGAGGGAGCAAAGAGAAGGGAATCTGGGGTGGAGTTCTATCGGGTGGGGGGCAGAAAGGCTGATAACGACAATTTACATTTATACAGCGGCCTTCAGGTGGAGTAGCATCCTGAAGAACGTAAATCTAAAAATTTATCAGATCACATTCACCTTAGGTAATGTAGCTATAATATAAATTCAGCTCAGATACCTTCACTCATCACTTTATCATCTGACACCCTCTCACACGGGGAAAGCATTGGAGCGTAGGGTGAGGGGAGCAGGTGTGAAAGACAGGGTGGGGAGGTGTGGGTTCTCACTCAGAATGATCACGGCACGGCACTGCTGTCTCTGTAACTGGGGCTGGTGGAATGAATCGACTCTCCGTGTTCACTTGGGTGGAGTCCTATGGTTAACATGGTCACCTCGTGTGGGAGGACCCAGGTTCAATTCTTGGCTGGGGAAGAACTTAGGCAACTCTGTTTACCTAGTACAGTAGTAACTAGGAACCCGGTTGTTAGTTAATTGGCAGATAGGTTTCCGGGGTTAATAATCCCCCCCCCCCCATTTAAAAAAATATGGTCACTCAATCCACAACTGTTTGTCAGACACTGCTTTGCAAAATTGAATGCTGCGTTTCACTCACAAAATCTACTTTGTGAGTTTACTCTATTCCGTGAATCGCTTTGACATGCATCAACAGCGTGATATGGCACTATATCAAATGTAAGAGTTACATTTTATATTATACTAAAAGATTCTAAAGGGATTTGTTGCCAGTGACTCACTGGCTGGTGTCAGCCCTCAGCACAAAACTGGCCATCGTTTGTCGCATGCTGCCACTGAATTGTCTATCTCACACAAAGGCGTGTAGGATCTGTGGGCAGTCGTTCGTGAGAGCAGAATTATCATAGGCAACCAACCACTCTCTGAGGTGTTGGCAACTTAACAGGAGCTTTATTCTGTGTGTGACCACGGTGAGCTGTACCTTATTCAGGAATGCTGATGCTGCATCCAAACGCATACAAAAGGTAACAGCAGGCCGCCATAATTGGTAATCCATGACTGCCATACATACATCAGGGCTTCGGCTGGCTGGACTGAGGACCAACCTCATGTCCCATTGATCATTGATTACAGACAAGCTGCTTCATCAGTCAGCAGCATCATAAATTACTGTCCTGTTTTGTTTAATCCAGTACAACCCCAGCCAGACCTCACAAACCTCCCAACTCTTCCCACCTCCCCATCACCCTTCTTCCTGCCCTCCCGAATAGGCTGGGTTTCTCTATAAATAGTAGACTGATACTTTCACCATCATGTGAAATTCACTCCGATTCTGTGTCTTGCAGCAACATACCATCATTGACTAACTCTCGTTCCCTCTCATATGAAAAATGTTATGTTAGAACATTTAAAACATTATCAAAGCATTACAGCTTATAAATCTACTTTTTTATTGTGTTACAGCCTTACATGTCATTGCAGAATTTTGTAACAGATGTTTGGCTGTGTTACATATGAATATGGGATACTTTAGTGAATGTGTACAAATTTCATGATTGGCTTAGTGTATATGTGCATGTGGGTAAATAGTTATGTGCTTGTGGAAAATGAGCATATGTGCATGTGAGTGTGTGTAAATTAGAATGAATGTGTGTAAAGGAATGAATGCATGCCTCACCCGTTCTATCCTCCAACTCCAGCTGTGAGGAGATGCTGGTCTTCCTCAAATAAAAAATCGAGGGGATCCATTCAGCCACCTCTACCCCACTACCCACTACTTCCCCCACAGGATCTACCTCTCTCCCACTCCCTACTCCATACCTTCGACCCTATCTCTCCCACCACCCTCTCTGCTCTCTTCGGTAAAATGAAACCCCGCCACCTGCTCCCTTGACCCCATCCCCACCTCTCTCATCTCCCAGCTCCATCTCCTAGCCCCCACTCCTAACTGATGTCATCAACTTCTCTCTATCCAGCAGCATTGTTCCCAACCCTCTAAAAACTGCTGTCATCACCCCCATCTTGAAAAAACCTTTTCTGGACTCATCTCTCGTCTCCAGCTATCGCCCCATCTCCAAACTCCCATTCCTCTCCAAGGCCCTAGAACGAGTTGTTGCTTCCCAGCTTAACTCCTTTCTCTCTCGCCACTCTCTCCTTGAACCTCTTCAATTTGGCTTCCAAGCTGTCCATAGCACAGAGACATCTCCTTTCAAAGTCACCCAGAGGATCCAATTTAAGATCCTGGTCCTCACATTCAAAGTCCTCCACAACCTTGCCCCACCCACCCTACATCCGTGACCTTCTAACCCCTAATCAACTGGCCCACCTCCTCCGCTCAGCAGACTCTCGCCTGCTCCAAGTCCACCGACCCATCCGCCCAACCATTGGCGGGCGAGCCTTTAGCCACTGGCAACCCCAATCTCTGGAACTCCATCCCGCAGTCTCTCCACCTCTCCCCTTCCCTGGGTTCCTTCAAGTCCCGCCTCAAAACTCTCCTCTTCGATGGTTCCATCGGCAACTCTTAATCCCCCATTTCCCTACCCCAACATCCCCAACTGGAGTCTGACACAGTGACTGTCCAGTGCCTTGGGACATCCTCATGATGTGAAAGGTACTATACAAGTAATGTGAGTGTATGTAGATGTGTGTGTATATAGGCAAGTGTGTAAATTAATGTGAGTAAGTTTATAGATCAGTGTGAAAGTGAGTTTGTAAGAGATATAAGATATAAAGTGCTTCAGTGTCCCAATACTAACATAGTCAATTGTGTTTAAGGGCTGTTGAGCCAATGTTAGCTGTTTATGTTATAAAATAAATCTATCCATGATGTTTGAAGGACTGTATGCTATATACACTATATTCTATGAAGCACTTTGAGACATCTCAAACAAGTGATAAGGCGCAATATCGAATGCAAGGATTATTATTATTATTAAGATTGAGGATATGGATGTGACAAATGATATTCTGGCATTCAATAGTCAGAGCAAAATATCAACTGGTTCCTTATCCTGCTCTCATTCTCACTGTGTACCACCAATGTGTTCAGTTACCATAGAGCTCTCTGACCTCCTAAGCTTCCAAGTTTCTTCCCACAGAAACACTTGAAAATGTGATGCGATAACCTTTTTAATGAAGAGAGGGAGGGAATGGGGTTAGAAAGGAGGAGCAGAGATTCGGGTGGCGTATAAACACAGGAATGGACTGGTGACTCCTGTCTGTTGTAGCTGAATATGTACCCCATGGGACGCACAGGAGATCTGGGACATTGTCTGTAGACTGAAGGAGACTAATGGCCTGACAAAGCTGGGATTCTGTGTAAATGTTGCTCTCTCTGAGCACTCAGTCTGGAATTAAACCAGCTCCAGCCAGCAGATTACCAAATAAAACTGGCTATTCACTGCATGTCTGTTGTGTGCAACTGCCTGCTGCATTTCGCCCATAAACACAGTCAATCCACTTTACAGTACATCCTTTGAAGCGCTTTGAGATGTCACATTAACTTGACAAGGCACTGTATCGAATGCAAGAATTATTATCTTTTGGGATGGGTGGAGGTGTGGGGGGTATCTGTGTGGGAGAGCGCAGGGTTGTAAGATTTGTGCAAGTAGCAGGTGTGATTGGCTAAATGGTCTTTTGCTGTCCACTTATTTTTATTGAGCAGGTTAACCTGGTCAGTGAGCCTCTCAGAAAACACGGACTCTTGTTCCACAGCGAGTGATGTTGATTGAACTTCCAGTCCCCCGACAATGCTTTACAGTGTGAGGTTAGCAAAATACAACAACAACTTGCACTTATACAGCAGGCGGGACACGAAAAAGGGAGAAAGGGGGCAAGGCAGAGGGATCGAGGGAGAGTGTTCCAGAGGTTCAGGGCAAAGTGAAAGTGCATGAGAGAAAAGGAAAATATTCCTGATGGGAGTTCCCAACCAGGTTGCTATGAACTGGCTCGGTTAATTCTCGAGCTCGATTAATTCCCGACTGAGTGAATGCTCAGGAAGATTTACATAGAATTACACAGAATGTTGCAGCACAGAAGCAAGCAATTTGGCCCAACCACTCCATGCCAGTATTTGTACTCAACATAAACCTCCTCCTCTCCTAATCCCCTGTCCAGTTCCTCTCCATTTGCTTTTCCCTCATGTCTCGAGTTTCTCCTTCAATATTTTCAAGTTAGAAATTAACATGCTCTTAAGACTTAGTTGTGGTTGGGGAGTAGAAGTTGGGAACCATTGTACAACAGTAATTATATTTCAGTAACTTGCAATCTAACGTGGGAAACAGTACAACAGTGAATCGGAACTACAGTATTCAACTTCATATAGGCTAACTTCAAGGGTATAATCGACAACTGTTTGTGGGACACTACTGTGTACAATTGGCTGGCGCGTTACGTCCATAAAATGCAGAGTCAATTCACTTTTCAGTATATTTTGTGAAGCGCTTTGACACTCTCAAAGACGTGATAAGGCGTTATATCAAGTATTGATGCAAGTATTATTATTATTATAAGGGCTGTGTTTAGCATTGCAGACTGGGAGGCACTAAATTGAGAGTAAATGTGTTGAGGATAAATTGGCTTCCTTCAAAAGCATGATGAGGACCATACAGAACATGTACATACCTAAATGCAGCAGGGACGAGTTAAACAAAATTGCTCCACAGAGGATCAGCCGGGATGTGGACTTGAGCTCAGGAAGAGAGAAGATGAACAAACAGTTCAGATTTCATGTAAAGAGTTAGATAGCTATTTGGTGAAAACATTGATTGAGTGATACCGCAGTGTAGGAACTGTATATTTGGGACTGGATAGATTTGAGGTTCGGGATTTGGTAAAAAAAAAAAATCAGTTTTGCTAAATGTATAGAAATGTGGAAAATCGTTAAATTCAGTTTGAATTAAAGATAAAGTGAATTGAAGATTAATTAGAATTGAAGACTAGTGTACAGTTCCTCTCTCCCGGTGTCCTGGCCAATAATCCCGCAAAGAAAATTAGTCATTACATTCATGGTTGGTTTGTCGGCTATTGCTGTGTGCAAATTGGCGGCCAACAACCATGAACGGAATGACTAATTTTCAGTAGATCCTGTTAAGCGCTTTGAGATGACCTCTTGATGTGAAAGAGGCTTTGCCAAGTGCAAACAGTACCAAAACAAACTTCCAAATTAGGACTGAATTTTAAAACTTGGTACAACTCTGCACAAACTTACATTTTAAGACAAAATAGTTTGGGAGACTTGGAGGAGGAGGAGTTTTGGGCCTCAAATTCATACAGAAAGGGAATGTTTAAGGGAGGATCAGGAGAAAAAAAAGGAAAGTTTACAAAGCTGGAGCGATGAAGGGCAACCCATTAAATTGAGTACACGACTTAACAGGAATGAGATAAACTGAGCCAAGAGAGATATGGAAAAGTACGTAGCAGATGTAACATAGAATGCCAAAATATTGTGAGTGTTATAACAACAAGAGGATAGTCAGGCAGGGAAACTAAACTCAATGATGCAAAGAGTTGAAAATGAGAAGAAAGAATATTATGAACAGAGTAAATGTCTGCTTGCTGCTCGTTTTTAACCAGGATGGACACGAGACCACATCTCACACCCATTGTGTGAGAGCTGGGAGTTGAATCGTGAGTCAGAAGTTTGAAACAGACCCAAGGGACTGAAAGCCAATATATCCCTCAGGACTGTATTGTGATGGATAAATTACAGCACAATAAACTCAGGATTGTGGAAGAGATTTGGTTGTGGTCATTTAGAGGTTGCAGGCTGGAAATGTTCCCGTCTTTTGTGTAAAGTGAAAGGGCACCAAAACTCTTCCCAACATAGCCAACATCTCTAGTCAGTAGCCAGAGTCATACCTCAGACTGTGCCACAAATGCATGAGCAAGCAATATTCTTCAGTGATTCAGTGAGGTCTGCCAAGCCAATTAGGACCATTGGGATAATGAGTGCAAGATATGTTTCACACAAATGGACAATGATGAGATGTATAATGCGAGGCAGGTGAGGCGGATGGTGGGATGCGCTTTTCCAATCAAAGTGTGCTCCACCTAACGTGTTTTACGGCAGATCAGGGAATTAAACATATGGCTGAATTTGGCTGGTCCTATTTGTATCGTTATTAAGTTCTGTTTAATCAAATTCCTGACAGAGCAGTGTACAGCTGTCCTTTAATTAGAACCTGTGTCCAATAAATACAAGGTTAGGAGCCAAGTTGAGAAGAACGTTAGAACTCAGTCTAATTTTCCCCCAAATGTATCTTGATATAGGATATAGTAGATAGGTAGATTGGGACATGTGTGCATGTGACTGTGAGGAAGGTAAACCAGGTGGACCTTGGTCTTTTTTGATCTAGCATTTCTTATGTTCTTAAGGTAATGGTCCTCTTTCAGACTAATGTCCATCCTGATACAATTGATCAGACATTGGTTTGAGACCAGTTTTAGGAACAGATGAAGTACAGAATAGATTAAATAATAATAATCTTGCATTTGATATACTGTCTGTGTAGTGACTGCGTATTTTGAACATGAATGCGGCAGTCAGTTTGCCCACAGCAATGTCCCACAAACAACCATGCAGTGAATGGCCAATTTTATCTGGGGGATTGTTGGCCAGGATACCGGGAGAGAGAAACTATGTTTCTAATTTTGAACAGTGCAATGAGATTTTTAGTATTCATCTGAATGAGTGGATTAACGTTTCATTTGAAGGACAGCTCCCCCAGCATTGAACTGGAGTGTCAGCTTAGGTATGTTCAAAATAACAACTTTCTGACTCGGAAGTGAGAGTCCTACCAACCTGAGCCGGGCTGAGACACAGCGAGCCAGCATGTGACGAGGGAAAAGTGAGATCGGTGTGTGTTGCGTATTGGACACTGGGCTGACTTGCTAACGCATTACCAGCATCCATCTGATCAACTGGCCACTCCCATTCGCCCACCCCTTCAATGTACAATAAATAGTTCACAGTAAATATTATTTGTAAAAAATAATCAAGTTGTCCTGTCATTACAGTAACAACGATCCTCGTGTTTATTTGATTTTAACAACTGTAGACAAATAGTCTGTTGCACATACTGAGAAGTGTTCTCCAGATTTAACCCCTTGAGGCACGAGCGTGGTTGAGCTTGAATAATAATAATCTTTGCATTTGACACACAGCCTTTCACGTTAGATGTGTGACTGTAATGTGTAGTGTTTCATCTCAAGACCTTCCTCTTTGACCGTACGTTCGGACACCATCACCACCTTCCATCCCTCTTGTTTCTGTGCAACCAGTTTGTGATTTACAGTTTAACTCGAGTTTCCCCCCTCAGTTCTCACAAAGCACTCTGTGTGCTGTGAACATCTGAATGGGAAGCTTGCCAGTTACTCACTAGCCAATGTTACTTGGCCAGTGAATATTCAAAAGAAGCGGGCGAGCAGGCAGGGAGGCAGCGAGAAAGATGGGGAAGGCAGAGAGTTAGTAAGGGAGACGGGGCAGGCAGAGAGGCAATGAGGAAGACAGCGATGGGGGGCTAGTGAGACAGGCAGCGAGGGAGGTAGAGATTTCTATCACCTGTTCCCTTAGGGTATTGCACCTCAGTGTACATGTGAGCTCATGTAGAAGAGATTCTGTGCCTGTAGATGTGATACAAACAGTGAGGTCAGGCGAGGGGCACATGTCCAGTAAACGCACTGCCCTCGGGCACTCCGCAGACATTAGAAACCAGATCCTCTAAGAAATCTTCTTCCTCGTCATCAGTCACATGAGCTTGCTAATCACATATTTTGCACTTACTGCTGCTTCTCAGCTTGGCCACACAATATTTAATTCCTTTGCATGTCTAATATTTCCAAAACTGGGCATAAGTTTTTTTTAAAAACACCATAATAATTTGGTCATTCGCCCACAAAAATAGTCAATTCACTTTACAGTATATTCTGTGAAGTGTTTTGAGACGTGTAGAAGATGTCAAAAGTGCTATATCAAATTCAAGCATTATTATTATGTGTGTCCATGTTTGTGTGAATGCATACGTCCATGTGTGTATTTGCACACTCAACAGTAGACATGTCTGTTTGTGTGCACATGTCACATGTGTTTCAGCTAGTTATTTGGACGTAGCCGGTGGTTGGCGTGTTTTGCTCTGACGCTTATAGGATGCTGCACATGCCTCAGATTGTCTGTCTATCCTCCTCTCCCCACCGTCCACCACACCTGATCCCAACCACCAATTCGGGTGCAGATTCCTGACTGTCCAGTACCTTGGGACATGAAAGGCACTCGTCAAATGTATTTTTTGTGGTGTCTGTTGCGAGGACAGGACCTGAACAGAATCACTGTGGCATGACAGCAACCCACTAAGGACTCAGAGACTCCGAAAGTTAATGTTGATGCTGCACGGAAGGCTTGTTAGTGCTGTGTACAAACACCCATTTGAAGTTATCTCATCTGTAAAACTATTTATTACAGAGCAGTAAATACAATTAGTTTATTGTGAAAAACCCCACGTTGTTCCTGTCACACCCTAGAAGGCTTGAGGCCTGCTATTCTGAGGCTGTTGCTATGGTTACAGGTCACATTCATCGATGGGTAGAGAGTACAACAGACATTTGGTGTAATTTACATTCTGTGCTCTTAGCAAGGAGCCCCATAGAGTTGTCGTGTACATCTATTCTAAACAAGTGATTCTTGTGCTTTGAACTCACAGTCTAGGTTGACATTTCAGCACAGAGCTGGGGGAACGATTCATTGACAAAGTTGTTGTTCTTCAGTTGGAACATTAAACTGAGGTCCCTGCCTGTTCAGTTAGATGTTAATGATCCTGTAACAACAACGCGAAAATCGAAGGAACTTTCTCTCTCCTGGTGTCTTGTCCAACAATCCCCCAGATGAAATTGGTCATTCACTCCATGGCTGTTTGTGGGGCATTGCTGTGTGCAAATTGCATGTTCCATTTGCCTACCAAATACACAGACACTACATTGCAAAGTAGTTTCTGTGAAATGCTTTTTAGTTGCCTCGTTGATGTTCTATATCAAACACAGATTTAAAAAACAGTATAAAAGGATTTGAGGTAAGAGCAGGAAATTGGGATTAGAGTAAATCTAGTGGATGAGATAGCTCTAGTATTGGTTTGAGGGGAGAAGCCGAACAAGCTTTTTCTGCGCTGTACTTTTTACACCCAGCATTTTTTTCCATGAAGGTTAGAAAGTCTCTACAATATCCCTGCTTTTCCCTACTGCATATGCTCTAGCTGTTCTGGACAAGAATCCCTGAGAGACGCGAGTAAATGGCCCGATATTTATCTCTGTCTATTAAGTGGCAATTAATAACAGTGTTGTTCGCTCTAATCTGGTTTGAGACATTGTTGTGAAACACAAAACCCAGATTGTGTAGGACATGGCATTTATTTGTAGTGTTTAAAAAAAAAGGATTTTGCATCAATTGACTGAAGTTGTTTTATTGTTGCCCGGAGTCTAAATGTGTGTGTATATTTGGTATAATAAGGAAACGTATAATTGGCTGCTTGAATATAAACAGTTATCTGACTTGGCTTCCCAAGTGCTGGGTGATAGCCAGAACCTAACCTGCTTTAGATCATTGCCTGCTTGTCAAATTTCCACTCTGATCGTATCCACTCACACCACATGTGTCTTGGTGAGTTATTACAGTTATAAACCTCGGAGTAGATTACAGTTTACAGCTGTTTTTGTGCTCTCAGGCCCTCCCCCGCTCTGGCTCTGTGTTTTTAAAACAATTTAAATGTTATTCAAACCCCTTCCCCTTCCCCGGCTCGCCTTGCCGTCCCACACCATGCTCCGCCGGCTGACAGGAGCTTCTGTGCCTGTGAGTGACCGACCTCGACACAATTCAGTCTGTTTGCTTTACGTACCTCCTCGTTGACACACGGCTAAAGGGTCTATGCCTTGTCCCTGACCTTACAGGTGACCCTGGACCGCCCCAATGTAAGTGTTTCATTTCCCGCAACACCCAACCCAGAGCTTCGCTCAGTTGATCGCTGGGTAGTGAACAGGGGGCAGCCGTTCTGTTGGGGACTGACTCCATCTGGGAACTTGGCCCATAAACATACTTTGTTTAACAGAACTTCGAAGTCTCTTTCTCGCTCTCTCTCTCTCTCTCTCACGCACACACAGTTTATCCCAGAAATTTTAACTGGATTCAAGCCCCATGAAAGGGCAGTGTGCTCTCTTGACTCTCAGCTCCTTAGGACATCCTCCCGACGTGAAAGGCGCTCTAGAAATGTAATTTTGTTGTTGTTTTATTCCCTCTATTGGGATCCAGTTTTTATCGACTGTTCAGTGCCTGATTCACCCCTGTGGTTTACAAGTGGGCTTTGGCATGTGGGTACTCATATGTGGACAACACATCTCAAGACCTACCTCTTTGATCCCCCTTCAGCTCCCGCTCCCAGCTCAGCCAGCAGTCAAGTGTTTTGAGATGTTGCTCGGCTGTGAAATGCACTGTATAAATGTGTATGTACTGTATGTACAGTACTGCCTTTCACAGCAGAAGGATGATTTTGCTGCTTTAATATCAGCCTGGCGCGGTGATAGTGTTCTCGTTTTTGAGTCAAAGGGTTGGCTGGTGAACAAGTCAAATCCCTTGTCGGGACTTGAATTCACATTGTCCAAGAGCTGACATTGTAACACAGTGCTGGGGGATGTTGCATTGTCAGAGATATCGTCTTTGGATGAGACGCTAAACCAAAGTCCCGTCCAGCTGTTCAGGTGGATGTTAAAGATCCAAGTGAGTTTCTTGCTGGCAGTGTCATGGCCAACAATCACCCAAATAAGATTGGCCACTCACTCCATGGCTGCTTGTGGGACATTGCTAAGCGCAATTGCGCTGCTGCTTTTGCCTACAAATACACGGTCATTCAATTTCACAGCAAATCCTGTGAAGCCCTTGAGACAGCCTTCCAATATGATATGGCACATTTTGAAGACACAATAAGGCGTTATGTCAAATGCAAGGATTATAATTATTATCAGTAACTTGTCACAAACCAGATTTGAACCCATGACTTGCTGGTCTGTATAACCCAGAGAGCTGCACTTTGAGGGTCAGTGAGGGCTGGGGGAGGGGAGCGGGGGTGGGTGTGGGTGCTGGAGAACAGACTAAGACGGCATCTCATTGAAGTCAATTTCTGAAGAATGTTTTTCTGTTCAATCAATGTTCCTTTTGAGGCTAAATTCTGAAAAATTCCAGCAAATCTCAACATCCCATCAAGGAAGAAAATAGATGTCAACATCCCTTTCTGACCCACTCACTGCAGATGCCCCTCTACATGCGGGTCCCATTACCACCCCTTGTCACAGCTCCTCATTGGGAATTACTCACACTCTAGGACTCACACTAATTTTTTGAGTGACTTGTTTGTTCTTGAGATATAAAGAGTTTTTCCGACATGCTTGAAATGCTTACAATGGCCCGTAAATTGCTCTCTGTGTTATAAAGTACTGTGGAGACTATGAAAGTATGCGCTTTGTATCAAACAGTGCAGATTAGTTGAGGCCTTGCCTCAGTCGGGGAGAATTCCAGGTATATTACGTCTTCACTGATGCTTTTGTGGAGGTCCTTAAGATTCTATCACGTTCACTTTCGTTGTACCTGAGCAGCACCACACAATGCCTGCAAATGCCTTCGGTCTGTGGGGCCATTTTGTTTTGTGTGGACTACTGCGAGCACAGCACCTTTACTGTTCGCATACTCTGCAATGCTAACAGTAAAGGTGCAAGCCAAGATCTAGATGAGGTGTTCCTCCTACGGTAATCTTTTAAATCCTAATGTCAGTCTGCTCGCTCATTCACTCTCATCTGTGAATCACACGATTGTGGGTTCACAAGCCCCATGTCGGGACTTAGATTATTGTCTAGGCTGATGCTCCAGTGCAGTGCTGGGGTGTACTGCATTGTGTTGTACTTCAGGTGAGACACTAAACGTCTGTGCTTGTTCAGGTACACGTTGAAGATCTCATGTTAGTCTTTGAAATTAAATTTCTAGCCATGTCCTGGCCAACAATCTCCCAGATAAAATTGATCAGATAAAACTCAGTGGTTTGGGACACCTTTCCGACATGAAAGGCGCTATATAAATGTAATTTGTTGTTGTTATTACCACTCACTCCATGAATATCTGTGGATTCCGCAGCTTCTCCTTCCAATAAGATGCAGTGTTGTGATGCAGGGGTTAATGGGCAAGGCATTAAAGAGGCTTCCAGGTTTTGCCAAGTGCTGAAGAATGATAGAGGAAGGTGATTCTATTCCAACTGGAAAGGATTAAGTCTGAAGCTTGATTCAAGTTTCTTCAACAATCATGAAAGTCAATGAACTGAATGCAGAAGATGATTAAACAAATGTAGCAAAGACACGGCAATAAACTAATCCAATGCTCTACCTAATTTACCATATCCCTTCTCCACGCTTAGTTTGTGCATGCAATAGAAATCTACCCAGCGCAGTGGTGTGCAGATGGCACAAGGCACTGTACATGTTATATAACACTGTACATGTTATATAACAATCCTTGAGATCACATTGTTGAGATGTCTCAAAGTGCTTCACAGAACTTTGTGTATGGTGTAGTAACTGTATTTATATTAGGTGTGAATGGGACAGCTAAATTGCACACAGAAATATCCCATAAGCAGCCATGAAGTGAGTGACCTATTTTATTTGGGGGATTGTTGATCAGGACACTGGAAGACATTCCTTTCTCTTTTCAAAAAGTGTTGCTGGATCTTTTAACATCCACAGATGAGACCTCAGTTTAATGACTGATCCAACTCTGATAATGCAACACACCCTGCACTCAATCATCAGCCTAGATTGTAAAAGTTCTAATGTGACGATTGACTCCACAACCTTCTGACTCAGACGCAAAAGTGTTTTCAAGTGAGCTAGACTGACACCATTAGTTTGAGGTTCAAACTGAAATAAGACTGTCCCCGGGGTTGTGGTATAAGAGAGATCATGTCAGGGCAGCTCCTTGAACAACAACAACTTCGATTTATATAGTGCCCTCCACACCGGATGGCATCTCAGAGCGCTTCAAAGCCCTTGACCATATACCTTGCACAGGAGAGGAGCCCAGCCATGTCCATCTGTGGCCTATTCTCTCAACATTCCTCTGTAGCCTGGGAACTGTCCGAAGGGCTAATAATGGGAAGAAAGAAAATCACAAACTCACAGGGAAGTTAGGGTTAACAACCCGGCTGCTTGGTGGATAGCACTGATAGTCAAGAATGGCCTTATCTTAAATATACAGTCATAACCTTCAAACGACAGGAAGGTGGTAAATCACATCTAACCCCACCCCAGTGGTGACTTGCTGCCATGGGCTCCATTCCGTTTAATCCAAGTAGTTGTTCCCAGGGTTTTGGTGCCTCAGCTGATCCCTGCACAACCTAAGCCAAGTGCTTATTTCCTTCTAAATCATTTGTTTGAGTCACGATAGTTCCATTTTTGCTTCCGCAAAGCTGATCCTGCCAGCAATGCTTGCATTCACTTCCCTCCAGTCAACAGGAGCAAGGGGTCAAGAGAGCAGGAAGGAGCATGGGTGGGGCCAGAGTCCTTTCGGTAACCTCGCTGAGTATAACCTATTTCTCCTCTATCTGCGGGGAAGGGGAGAGGTTACAGTTCTCATTCACATTGACTGAAATAAACCAGAGACCATTGCAGGGGTTACAGTGATAATCCCATTTTGTTCAGGCAGAATCTCCTTCTTAACAATGCCAGGAAATAATCCTGACCCCATAGAGATTCACTTTGAAGGAAGGCAGAGGTGTCCAGAATGAATCTAATAACATTTGTAAACCACTTTGACGTAAACCCCACCTGTTTTGTTTCAAAATTGGAGATTACGTTTTAAGTCGCTTTCCATATCTCAAGATTCTCCAAATCCCATCTCTTATATTAACCACATCCTTGCATAGCTGCTTGCACGTCGCATGAATGTCCCAGGAGCGTTTCACTGAGATGGTGGGGATCACAGAGCAGGGGAGGGGAGGGGAGGGGATTTGGGAATGTCGGCCAAAGGGCATATTCAAAGACGTACATTTTCAAGAGGGTTTGAGAATAAGGAGAGATTGAACAAACAGGGAGCGATTGCCTTTAGATTAAGAGTTCTATAGAGCAGAGGAATAAACTCCGCCAATGCTGGTGAAAAAGATTAAGGGAGGATAAATAGAGGTGACATTATGAGTCTCAGTAAAAGACCCACTCTTATTTTATCTCTTTCGTTTCACTCTGCATGACCATGCATAGGTGAGATTTAACCATAAGAATCTCAAAACTATCTACCACACAGTTAATGTTGTTTGACCTTTTATATTTTTGCTCTTTCAAAGAAATATTAATAACATTTGGAACAGCACCTTTCACGTTCAGTGGACGTCTGAAGCACTTCACAGATTTTACTGTAAAGTGTAATGTCTGCGTGTTTCATTAAAGAACGCTATCTATGCTAGGAAAAGCTAAAACACTGAACAGTGGAGCTCTGTTATATCTCAATACAGTAGTTTGGTTTGGGGGAGATTTGGGTGATAAATATTCCCAATCAACCTTATAACAGGGCACGATCACTGGGAAGTGCTTCCGCATGCCCTGAGTATACACAAAGCAAGATTGGGGTGTGCGCAAGAAATTACATCAGTGACCTGAGCACTGGAAGCCAGCCATTATGGAAGCATCAATTGAAGCGATGCACAAAGTTTTACTATTTTGTGGGGAGGCGGGGGAATGAGAGAGATAAATGCACACTCCATTTGTGCTGTAAGCAAAAGTGCGTGATAACACAGGGTTCCATTGTACCTTAAAAAAGGCAATGTTTGTTACAGACAGATGAATAAGGAAGAAGCATTGTTCCTGTGGAGTAGTTTTGAGTTTGTTTTCACGAGGAAAGGAAAGAAATTCTTAAATTCCCCATTTTTTTTCCCCTCCGAAAAAATCCCTCCTGTCCGCACTGAGCTTTCTCAGGCTGAGTTGCAGAAAGTCTCCCAGCAGGGACAGCAATGTAGATTTCAGGGGTGATTGAAACCAGGTGGGCAGTCAGTAATGTAAGTGCTTCATTAAGTGTATCAATTATTGCTCTATAAATCACATCCCTAGCTGTCCGTGACATCTCAGCTCTATACCAACAGTGCAGACCATTTATCGAGCAGCTGGCAATAAGTAGTCTGGCCCAGGAATCTGGCAGTTTTTTTTACCTAGAACAGGTTAGCAAGTCATTTTTGATGAAATGGGCCTGTCATTTTTTTAAAAGTAATTAACTTTTTTTTATTATTGTGCATCGTAATAGCTGTTATTTGCCGTTAGTTTCTCCGGCTCCCCCACCCTCCCAACTCCACCCCCCCACCCTCCCGACCGCAACATCAGGAGATCGCATTAACCCTCAACGGTCTCCAGCAGCACGCCAGCCCTCAAGATTGTTATTCTGTCTTTCCTCTCACTCCTTCCCCATCTCCTCCTCCCCTTCCTGCCGTGCACCTTTCCCCCACCCCAGATGTACCATTTCTCACGGTTGTTGGCTACAGC
This sequence comes from Hydrolagus colliei, assembly GCA_035084275.1. NCBI lineage: Eukaryota > Metazoa > Chordata > Chondrichthyes > Chimaeriformes > Chimaeridae > Hydrolagus > Hydrolagus colliei. The sequence continues at coordinate 6,697,030 of CM068753.1, forward strand.
ACTCGCATTGCAAGCGAGAGGACCCGGGTTCGATTCCCGGAGGGTGGAAACCTGAGAAAAGTTTCCTTACTCCGCACACCTCTGTTTACCTAGCAGTAAGTAGGAACCCAGTTGTTAGTCGTTTGGCTGATCGCTTTCCTGGGGTAATTATCCCATCAAAATAATAATAATCGCGCAATAATAATAATTTCCTGTGTCCAGGAAAGTGATCTGCCATGCTTCACACACAAAATATACCACTATACCAATCCCACTCTATCAATCCACTTTACAATATATTCTGTGAAGTGTTTTGAGACCTCTTAACAACGCGATGAGGCGCTATATTGAATCACTCAAGTAAATGCTAGTAATATAATAGGATTTAATTCATGTGTTTGATACAGCATCTTATCACATGGTCAAGGTGTCTTAAAGCACTTCCCAGAACTTTATTTTGAAGCGTAGTGACTGTATATTTGTAGGCGAATCAGGCAGCTGATCATCATATGGTATTTATTGTCTCGTAAACAACTATGAAGCGGATAATTGATTCTATCTGGAGGATTGTTGGCCGGGACTTCAGGAAAAATTCACTTTTGTTTAGTAGCGCCGTGGGATATTTAATGTCCACCTGAACAACAAGAAGAAAATTACAAGGTGCTGGGATGGCCACTGAACAGGCGCTGAACAGGCAGGTGGCAACTCGGGTTAACATTTAATCCGAAGGACAAAGCAGTACACAGTCCAGCTCTGCACAGGAGTGTCAGCCTAGAGTCTGAGCTCAAAGCCCATAGATGTGGATCTTGCGCACAAACTGATTGCTATGTTTCACCCACAAAACGCATAGTCAATCCACATTACAGTATATCCTGTGAAGCGCTTTGAGCTGTCTCAACGATATGATAATGCGCTCTATCATAGAGGCAAGAGTGCTAGCAATTGTGCCTGACACCTTGTAGAGTTCGATCGTCCCTGGGAAGATTTAAAGACCAGGAGAAGAATTATGCAATTGATTCTCTTAAGACACAATTTCACAACATGAAGCGACGTGTATTTGTCACATATTCATGGAATTGGTGGGAGTGGGGGAGGAGGAGAGAAGTAGGGTGGGGTGGGGGATGGATGGGGAGAAATTGAGCAGGATGACAGACATTGACCGAGCTCTACCTGCTGAGTCTGTAAGGTGTGTGCTGCTTTCTGACACTATTTGGAAAGCTAGAGATTCCTGAGCAGATAAGAGCTACGGATGGCGGGATGTAATGAAAACTTCTGACTAATTTCTCTTCAGCAACAAACACTCACTCTCTACAGCTGTGGTACTGCGACCCTGCAGTCAGCAGGGGTAAATTGTAAAGATGAAACGCTCCCGGGAGGGAAAACACGAGAATGTGAACAATATGGGATAATGAGAAACTGCACAGCCAAAGGGCACGAGACCAGACGAGATCAAGATCGGGAGCGATAGGAACTCTTTGTGAGCACATTATAGAAACCACAACACAGGACACTGTCACACTGCCTAGCGAGCACTAGCCTAGCCCACTAAGAAAGAAAGAATTTATATTTTTATAACACCTCATCATGTCGAAACGTCTTAAAGTGGCTTCACATGAATACGATTCTCCCAGTGTCCTGATCAGCAACCCTCCAGATGTGGGACCTTGCTGTGTGCAAAATTACTGCATATTATTTACAGTCTCAAGATCCACATCAAGATTTTATAATCCAGACTAACACTCTAGTGCAATACCTAGGGTACGCTGCATTGTTGGAGTGCTCTGAGACGCTGTCCGGGGTGGAGTGTACTATGCAAACCAAAGTTGTTGTTGTTGTAGTAGTAGAAGTCCTTCCAATGAGATTTTATACCAATGACCCACCTCACTGTTCAAGTAGATATTAATGATCTCATGATACTAATGGAAAAGAGATGGGTGATTTCTCTCCCAGTGTCCTAGCCAACAATCCCTCAAATAAAATTAATGCTCATTTCATGGCTGTTTGTGGGTCATTACTGTGTGCAAATTAGCTGTGAAATTCACCAACAAAATATACAAGTCAGGACATTCCAGTGAATGCAGTGAAACACTTAGAGATATTGTTGATAGTCGTTACGTGTGAAGCAGTTGGTGTTATTTGAACACGATCAAGGAGCTACAGAAACTAACATTTTTACCATAAAAATGATAATGTAAATTAACAGAGCACCTTTCGCATAAATATAGAAGAGAGAAGGGAAGCTTTCAGGAGAGGCACTACACTACAATAAGACCTTGTAAAGCACTTTTAAGACTTTTTGATTACATTATAAGGTGCTGTATCAAATATAAGAATTATTTATTATTATTATTACGGTCTGTGTAGTGTACTTGAGTTTTGAATTAAAGCTGCTGTATTGGGGAGTCTCATTATGTGTTTTGGCAAATTTGCAAAAGAATTTTGGCACCCTATGGACCGCAGTTGATGAACCAAAAAGATGGATAAAAATTTTAAGCACTTTGGCATGATATCCTGTTAAGTGCAAAAACTGAGGCAAGCATTGTTGCTCACCTTGCATCCTATTCCAGGGATTAAAATCTCTCTTCAATAGCGGTTGTATTGACCCAGGTAGGCACATGGCTAGCCCAGCCATGTCTCTGCCCAGCCTACATTAAAGTGGCATTTCAAGAACTGCTGGAATTTAGCAAATTCTTAAATATGGCCTTCATTTTGAAGCTACTTTTCTGCAATTTTCTTTTAAGAAAGCTTGAAAATTATTATACTATGTGTGTTTTAGTAGGTGAAAGTGACAACTATTTTTATTGACCAACTGTATCTGTGGGGAGATTGTTGGCTAGAATACTGGGAGAAACTCCTCTTTTCGAAATTATCTTGGGATCTTTAATATCGAAGTGAATAAACATTTGGAACCTCAGTTTATTTAATGTCCAAAGAACTGCAGTAATGGAGCGGCAACTTAATCTGTTTGTTCAAAGTCCCGCCGTAAGGGTTTGAATAACCCACAACCTTAGTCAATTAAAGACTATCCCTAGTTTGGTGCGAATGTACATTTTATGACAAAACTGTCTCTTAGGCTGAGACTGGGTGCAGTTTGGAGCCTCGGGGTTATGCAATGGATCAAAGAGCGAGGCTGTTTAATAGGCTATTGGTCTGGGTTACATTCCTATTGTTTCCTGGCTTTACATTGTTGGCTGATTTATGTGGACGAGCACACATTGCTGTGTTCTGTTACCGAGCCCCTCAGACAAAGCCTTGCTCTTTCTACACTCTCCTGAAAAGACACCTGCTGGCTTCACGTTGCCAACTCTCCAGGGCCGTGAAAGGAAATGAAGCATTTGGAGCTGTTTTAATAATCTGAAACTATTAGTGACAACATCAGCAAATAAACAGAAAGGGGAGAGTGTGACTAGGAACAAAGGGGTCATCGCTGAGTGTTTAAAAAGTAACACATCTCAAGTGAATAATGGAGTTGTAATTGGAAAATAAAGAGGCCCCATTGTGTTGATAATTGGAGAGAATTCTATTTAATCTCAGTCGTCGAATGCTGTGAAGGAACAGAGGGTCTCACCGTTCAGACAAACAAATGGTGTTGCCTTATCCGAGCCTAGGCTGTGTGTTATCTTGCTCCTACAGAGTCAGACTCCCCCCACCTTGCTCACTGCCTCAGCCAGACTGCACCAACTGCTGTCTTGTCTCTGCGATAGCAATAGTGAGGACACAGTTAGTTAGTACAGTACTATAACTAATAATAATTCTGATAATAATAATCCTTACATTTAATGTAGTGTCATATCACGTCATTGAGATGTCACAAAGTGCTTCACGGGATTTTAAAAATACTAATAATAATCCTTGCATCTGATATAGCACCGTATCATGTCTCTGAGATGTCCCAAAGGACTTCACGGGGTGTAATGTAAAGTGTGGTGAGTGTATTTTGTGGGTGGAACTCAGCAGCCAGTTGCACACAGAAAAGTCTCAAAACCGCCATGGAGTGAGTGTCCCAATATTATTCGGGCAAGTGTTGGCCAGGACAACAGGAGAGGAAAATTCCCTTTTCTTTTTGAATAGTACAGTACCGTGGGATCTTTAACATCCACCTGAACAGGCAGACAAGACCTCGGTTTAACGCCTCATCTGACAACAACAAAATACAACAAAATTGCACCTGTATAGCACCTGTCACGTCAGTAGGACAATACAACACACACCAGCAGTTCATAGGAGCGTCATCTTAGACTATGTGATCCCAAGACCTGATGTGGTGCTTGAAACCATAATCTCTGACTCAGAGGCTATCACAGCTCCAGGCTGACATTACATATTTTTACTGTAAATTGTCTCTTTGTTCAACTGCAGGAGGCTGGATATTACAATACAAGACAAGTCAAAGTTATACAGCCCCCTTACCAGCAGGAAGATGCTTGAAAGCATCACAAATAGCTGGGCACCAGTTGTCTCTCGCATTGTCCTGGCCAACAATCCCACAAAAAAGACCTACAAAATTCACAGCCATCACATGTCATTAGTAAATCCTATAATAATACTGGACTTGCATTTGATATAGCACTTTTCACATCCTATCATCGTCTTAAAGCGTTTCACAGAATATACTGTCAAGTGAATTGACTGTATATTTGTGGGCGAAACGCGGCAGTGTTTTGATACATCCTCCCGACACGAAAGGCGATGTTTTCAAACGCAAAGTTTGTAATTTCAAGCCCTGCTTCAGGACTTGAAATCACAACAGTCCTAATGTGAGACAAATAGTGTTATTTTGTTATGGTTTGGAGCTTTTGGTGAGTCGGAATGTGAAGGTCCTGAGTTCCCGGGTTTCCCAATTATTCTGGCTCCTCGTCGCTGCCACTTCCTGCTTTCATGGTGAATTCCCCCTGACCCTGTCGATCACCATTTGCGAAACACCCTTTTATCTGTCTGGTTAAATTAGTGCCAGTCTTTCACATCACTGGGCTTTAATGGCACAGAGGTCTGTGTGAGGCCGGCTGATATTGACCAGAGAGCAGGGTTGCTGCAGTCCCTCACACGTCTGTCACATTACATTAACATTTCAGCAGGAGACCCCCACCGAGCCTGGCACGTGGTGTGACAGAGTAAACAGTGGCCTGAACGGGACCAGGAGAGGAGCAGCTCCCTGTGACCTTGGGTCTCCAAGTGTGTCCCACAGAATTAGTCGCTATGTGTGAGCTGCGTCATATCAAGCGCACACACACACACACGCAGAGTCAGACACATGCACACAACCATGCAGATACAGAAGGAGACATTTGCATGCACAGCAATGCATGTACACGTACACGCATACGTACAGTAACACATAGAATGAGAAGGAGACACACAAGCATAAACAGAGACAAAGATAAAGTGCCTTTCACTGTAGGGGGGCACTTCAGTGAAAGAGGCGCACACAAAAATAGACACACACAGAGGGAATCATTGATCTCCCTTCCTGCTGCGCTGAATCTCATTGTGTTAATCTGTTTGCTGATTAAAGATACCCATTTTAATCACTTCATGACTAATCTAGCACTTTACAATCTAATCTAAGTACTGTTAACGACTGAACAGGAGTCAATTTAAATACATTTGCCAATTAAAAACATAGATTGTTAGCCTGGCTCAGTCGGTAGCAATATAGCAAGTGCAAGATTATTAGGCTAATCTGCATTTGATTCGGCATCTGTAACTTTCTTAAAGTGAATTGGTATCAAATATTGTGACTCTAGACAAATGTGGCAGCCACGTTTTCTGTGCAACAAAGACCCAATTTATCCCTTTGTTCTTTGAATAGAGCTGAGGGATATTTAATGTCCACCCGGACAGGCAAATATTCAAAGGATGGTACCTCCGACAATGCAGTGCTCCCCTGTGCCCCAACCCACCCCGTACTATATTGGAAAGCCAGCCCAACCCAAGCTCAAAGTCCACATGTGGAACCTCAAACTCATGACCTTCTGACCCTCTTCTCTTTTATATTCTTTTCTCCCAGTCACTTTCAAATCTTGGCTATTCTTGTCAAGAGGAAATGTCATAGATGACGTTCCTCAGCACAATTGGCAGCTTGGCTGTGTTGGCTACACTCTCTCCTCTGAACCCGAAGGGTTATGTCTTCAAGACCCACTGGACTTTGAATGAGCACTTAACTGACATCCATTGCACTACTGGGGGAGTGCTGCATTATCTGAGGTGTCCTTCTTCAGAAGAGACGTTAAACCGAAGTCCTGTCTCAGTTCAGCTGGATGTGAAAAACGTGGCACCATTCCAAACAGAGAAGGGAGTGTCATCCAGTGTCCTGACCCAACAATCCCCAAAAGTAAAATTGGTCATTCACTTCATAGCTGTTTATTGGACATTCGCTGAGTACAAATTGACTGTATTCGTCTACAAAATTGCTGATGTAACTCCTGCAGTCTCAATGCAGCTTCACAATTAACTACTGAACTGGCAAGTGCAGTAACCGTGTCCTTGGAATTGGGGTGTGTTTGAAGCTGGGCCTGGCAAGTGAAAGAAGGTCTGATCATTCCCGAACATCGCATCCCTTGTGATGGATTTTGAAAAGCAATTTCCCCTCAAATCGGACAGTTTTCTGGTCCTGAGTGGGGGATTGACCTCATGCTATATAAAGTTATGTGAAGAAATATTAAGTGATTAGCCAATGAATGGTTTGCATGATATTGAACCAAGACATCTCCATCTCCTTCCTTCATCAAAGGGGCCTTTGCCTGGAAGTGATAATGAGTTGGGTTGAATTCTTAAGGAAGTGAGCAATAAATCTTCTCTGATAGCTTAATAAAGATGGTCTTGCAAGCATGAGATCTGTGTTCGAATCCAGGCAGATCAGGGCAAAACCATAGGCACGTTTCCTTACTCCATAGGCCTAATAATAATCTGTCCCCAAAAAACACAATAATAAAAATTGGTCATTTCAATCCACGACTGTTTGTGGGACATTGCTGTGCGCAATTAGCTACTGCATTTCACCCACATATACAGTCAATTCACTTTACAGTATATTCTGTGAAGCGCTTTGAGACGTCGATAAGATGTGAAAAGCGCTATATCAAAATGCAAACATTATTATTTAGCCATATCGGGGTGGGTTAGAGAGGGTAATGTCCTCAGTGGTTTACTTGCACACAAGTAGCTCTACACATAAAACCACCCCCCCCCCCACCCCCCCACCCCAACCCACACACATGTGGTTTGGTGTATACTGACTGCCCATCGTTTCTGCCTGTCACAGTACTCACTGACTTGTGCATGAACTAATCTCTTTGTGACTCAGTGACCTCTTGGTGACTGCATTAAGCCATTTAACCCAGCGGCAAAACTGTCAGCAGCAGAAACCAGGGTCGAATGAGAGCTGCTCGCTCAGACCCACTGAATAACTTTGTTTAGATGGCGTGCGTCCAATTATTATTGTTCTACTTCTCTCCCTGTTGGCCCCTGTACCTCTCTCTCTGCCCATGGGCTGGCATCCGCATTGGGCGGCAGTTCAATGGACACTGGTTGTCCTCTAATGATCTTTGATCATGTGTGAATCTTGATAGTGTTGGCACAGCCATGTGAATGTGGAAGACACTACAGCTGAGCCTCACCTCTCATTCAACTGCTGCATACACACCCACACAAACAACTGTAGAGGGCGCTGTAGAAGGACAAGGAGCTGGAACCCTGCCTAGATTTCTCTTCCTAAACCTGGGTGCCAATCTGATAATTATATTTATTTAATAATAATCTTTGCATTTAATATAATGTCTTAGCACGTCGGTGAGACGTCTCAACGTGCTTTATTGGATCTACTGCAAAGTGGAATGACTGTATTTTGTTGGTGAAACACAGCAGCCAGTTGCACATTGGCACTATTCGAAAAGAGATCCCATCGCACTATTTGAATGCGTATAATCACCCCCCCACCCCTCCCTCTCTCCCGGCTCAGCATTAGACTCTGCTGCTGTCTAGCACTCTGGGATGCGACCCCACATGCAAGTTGGTGTTGAAGTTGTTGAGTTTCTCTCTCCCAGTGTCCTGGCCAACAATCCCCCAAGTAAAATGAATCCTTCCGTGGCTGATTGTGGAATATTGCTGTGCGCAAATTGACATTTGCCTACAAATACCCAGTCACCCCATTTCACAGTAAATTTAGTGAAACGCCTTGGGACGTCCTCTTGAAGTGAAAGGCGCTATATAAATGTAAGGATTGATTGATTGATTGATTGATTGATTGATTGATTGATTGACGCGATGAAGCACTGTACCAAATGCACTGTTTTTTCTATTATTATAATTACACTTTTAAGAAATCTACAGCTTTTCTTTTGCTAACCATCTGCCGCTTTTTTCTTCGAGGTTGAGGTGGGCAAGTATGCCATCAGGACTTACTCTCGCTCAATAACAGTGCAGGATCCATTCCCTTTGCCCCCCCCTCCAGTGGTTCATACCGGTTCCTTTCTGTTAGAGACTATTCCCCACCCTCCCCCCGAATGATCTCTCTCAGTGAGCGATTGCTGCCGGCCTGACCCGAGCCCGTTGCACTGCCCTGTGCAATAATAAGGTCCACATGTGTACTATGTAAACACCACCATGACTTTCGCTCTCCTTGCAATCGTGTTATCACTCAGTGCATTGTTTACTGCTGCTCCATCCCTCCAGTGTAGCGCTCTCTGTCTTTTATACAACAGCAACAGTTTGAATTTATATAGTGCCCTTCACAATGGATCTTGAGCGCTTCACACACAGCCTTTCCTCCCTGTATATAGCTTAATATGGCAGTGCACAAGCTCACCAGTGATGGCAAGCTCATCAGGACGTACTTACAAAGAGCTTGATCGAGTATGTGCTGGTGCAGTGGATGTATTGGGTGAATTTTCTGGATATGTTTGTTGGGTGCATGTACAGAACAGTGTACAAAGTTCAATTTCGACCTCTTCTCTCTCTATCTTTCTCTGTACGCTTGTCTGTCTCTTTCTGTCTCCCGTTCTCTCGGTCTGTCTACCTCTGTTTCTCTGATTGTGTCTCTCAGTCTCTTTTTTAATCTCTCTTTCTATGTCTGTCTCTCAATCTGTCGCTCTCTAACCCTCGATCTGTCTATCGATCGGTTGGTTGGTCTGTCGGTTTGTCTGACTCTGTCCATGCTCTGCTTCTGTCTGCCTGCCTGTCTGTCTGTCTATATATGTCCCTCTCTTTCTGTTGCTTTCTCTTTGTCTCTTGTTCTTTCTCTCTGTCTGGAACACAGTGATCACCCCTGACTTTAGCTGTAGATGAACAGACGAAGTGGATGTCCTCTTTCTGACGGGGGAAGTTCAGGCTTTTGTTGCCAATTGTGATTTTAACAATAATAAACCTAATAATCCTTGCATATTAACATAACAGCTTAACATGTCATTAAGAGAAACATCTCACAGCGCTTCACTGTAAACGCTAATGTGAGGCACAGCGAAGCATAGTCAGCAATTAAAGACTGACATTCGACACTTTCATCTATTCCCTCTTGTGTTTCTAACATATTTTCCCCCAAAAAATTTCTGAACTTTCGTTTAGAATACAGACGGTCTTTGTTCTCCCACCCTCTCCCTCTGTGCCCTGGACACACTCCCTCCCCAAGGCAGCATGTGCTCTGCGGTGGACAGCACTGCCTCAGTGATCAGATCAGTGTGTGAATCAGGGCTGGGTGTGTGAGCCTAACCCTGTAACCCCTACAGGTGGTGCTGCCCTTGTGAGGGACCAGCTTGCTGCTGGCGATGGGGATTGTGGTTTCACGGAGATTAGCACGGCTCGGGAACCGATCCTGCGGGATCTACACCTGTGCCAAACCTCACATTATATCAGCTATGGAGCTGCCACCCAGGCTTGCAATGGAAGGGCAGGAAATTGGAATAGAACAGCCATTCTGCGGAGATGATCAGAGCAGCTTGTTCAGAGCATCGACTCCTGGCTTTCTTTGTCACTTGTTTGAACTTTCTCTGCCCTCACCAAACCCCTCTCCAAATGTTTCTCCCCACTCCACATTTCTCTCCCCATTCCACACCTCTCCCCTAACTCCTGCCCCCTCACTCCAGCTCCCTCCCATCCAAGCTTTGACCTGCTCCACGCGAGGTGATGAGTGAGGTTGACCTGTAAAGGGATAATTCTGGATAGATTCTATTTTCTGGCCTGTTTGATCTCGTTGGAATAACAAAGTGTACAGTGAAGACCCCTTTTATACAGGGAATCTGCCATAATGGGAAACGTACGGAGTCAGAAATGTATTTTGCCCCCGAAATGTGGATGCTGGAGTCCGTCTCACTCATCTGCCGGCCCCCTCCCTCTCCCCGCCATATTCAAAGCCCACCGCAAGAATAACCTAGTCGACTGTGCTTTGGGTCACGCACCACTTCCTGTAACTCCTCCCTGCGCACCCCCTCCTCAGCCTCCAAGCACAATGTAAAAATCCTAGCATTTTGATATAGCACCTGATCACATCTTTGAGACGTTTCAAAGCGCTGCACCGAATATACTGTAAAGTGAAGTGACTGTACATTTAGTGGACAGATAGTGGCAGCCAATTGCGCACACTTCAAATATAAAGCATTCGGAGATGGGAAAGGCGCTGTATGAATATAAATTGTTTGTATTGTGGATCCCAACAATACCCAAGTGAAGCTGAGTGTCAGCCCCTCAGCTCTGGTCAGCCTCTGCAGTGCCTCCAGTACAGAGAGAACAAGGTCACTGAGCAGATGTTTGTGGAGTCAATGGTATGTGTCTCATTGGTGCTCAGTATTTTCTCTTGAGTCTGACACCGTGCTTAACAGACCTTATTCAAACAAATTAATGTAAATGTACACAGACAGTAAAATGAGCTGGAATCCAGCGCGAGTCATTCTGCTTTGACACCCATTTGTATGAGTGCTGACCTCCGCTAGGGACGTGCCTCAGCCTGCCTTTGGCAGAGAGCTTCACAAATTGCAACTGAACTGTTAGTCACAAAGCGAACTGGGGAGATGGAGGACAATCAGCAAGATTAGACGTTTGGCAAATAATTACTTGATACACCTTTTTTGGTCGGAGATGCACATGCTTACTTACGTTGGCTTCCCCCTGAATAGGCATCATTTTACATTCCCACCCTCACCTCACCTCCACCCCCACCCCCTCCGCTCCCTTATTCAAGACCCATGATTAAAACTGAAAAAGAGTAATAAATAGAGGCTGGAGATCTCAGAGACGCCAGTGGACTCCCCCTTGCGTTGTCACTAAACTGTGAAAATAAATACAAAGACAGTAAAGCACACACACAGTGATACCTGGACACATTTTTTTTGTGTGTGCGCTGAGAGACAAGCTTGTAATTCTCAGCTGCAAAAATAAGGACACGAGGCGACCTTTGACCTCCGAGGCTTTGGTTTCAGTCCAGCCCAGACAGAGGAGCAGGAGGTCTGGCCCCGCTCTGCACTGTGACTGACGGGGACATTATTCTCCAGCATTGTCCTCTCCTCACCTCTGGGACCTGGGTGTGAGGCCAGCCCAGGCTTGGGAGTTGAAAGTTTCCTCTCTTTCAATGTTATGAAGGGTCCAAAGAAAAGAAAATCACTTATGGACGTCTCGAAAGCAATGTAACTGTTCTCACAGCCAGTACTGAAAGACATAAAGGGCCCTGGCTGATTACAGAGCGACAGTGAGATCAGCTGTGGTAGGGTAGAAGAGAAGAGGCCAAGGTTCCTCACACCCCACAGCGCTTTGGGAGTCAATATGTAAATTGTTGTATAACTTAAACTATACGCCGTTTTGTCTGTGTATCTTTGTGAAACCTTACTATTCTCATCCCCCAATGGAGAGGTCACAAAGTATCTCATCCAAGTGGGCTTTGTTCATGGGGGAGTCTATACAATGAGAATCAGTAGGTTGTTCATCTGTTGGGGGGAATATCTCTGCCAAGTGTGTCTTATCTTCAGCCTTTGACTGTCTGCACAAATTGTGATAGGTGCACTGGACAGTGAGACATCTTTGACCTCACTGTAATGCAGTACTGCTGGAGACTGCAATGCATTCTCAGAGGTGCCACTTGTTGGATGAGATGTTAGAGCAAGATGCCATCCCACCTCTTCTTCAGGTGGACATTACAGATCAAGTGTTACTATTCAAAATGAGTAGAAGGACGCCTCTCCCGGGATCCTGGCCGACATTCCTTCACATTAATGGCTGATTAACCTCATGGCAGAGACGTGTTATAGCAAAATGGCTATCACGTTGGCCTGCAAAATTGGTCACTACACTTGGTGCAAAAGTGCGTTTGCTTCTGAGGAACTTTGAGCTCATGAAGCGGGGGGTTGGGGGGATGAAGAGCAAGGGCATTAGTATTTTCACTGATTAGAATCGCTCTTGTTCCCTTTAACCCAAACTGCAGAGTTAGATATCTACTTTTAAAACAATAATACTCCTCTCCCATTTCACAAACATCCCATTCAGGAATTATGAGAGAAGCGAACTGGCTCTTGCTATTTCTCCAGCTCGCCTGGAATGAGTTGCTCGGCTAGAAGCCGCTGGATGAAAAAGAAGTAATTATTGTTAATGGCTTTTTGTGACTGCCTGCTTCAGTTGGCAGCACTCTGCCCCAGAGGCAGAAGATTGAAGGTTTCAAAAACCCACTTCGAACCTTGTCTAGACTGCCATTTGAGTGCAGTGCCGGGGAGAATGCTGCATTGCAAACGTGCAGTCCTTCTGTTGGTGGTCCATTCAAGTGATCATTAAAGATCCCAAGGTAGTATTCGAAAAGAGAAGAATGTTTCTCTCATTTTACTACAACACGGCTCTATCATGAGGTTAATCAGCTGTTAATGTGGAGGATTGTCAGCCAGGATACGGGGAGAGATGTTGTTCTGCTCTTTTCCTATAGTGGTACTTGATCTTTAATGAAGATCAAGGTAGGATGCCAAGTTGCCGTAACATCTCATCCAACAACAACAACAACAATTTGCATTTATATAGCATCCCTCACACAGATAGCATCTCAGAGCGCTTCTGCAAGTGGCACCACTGAGAATGCATTGCAGCTTCCCTCATTGCATTGCATTGCATTGCAGTGAGCTCAAAGATTTCCTGGCCAAATAAAATTGGCCACTCATTTTGTGGCTGTTTATGGCATATTGCGGTGTGCCAAGTGGCTACAATTTCCACCAACAAATACACGCTCACAACACTGTACACTAAATCCAGTGAAGCACTTGAGATGTCCTCACGTGAAAGTTTCTATACCAAATGCAAGGGATAATATTATAAGTGACCCATACTGTATATTTATTGCAGTAAAACCTTGCTGGCCTGAAGCTGCGGAGAGCACTTACAGCTCAGTGACCACTTTAAAGAGGCATCAGATAGCTTGTAAACATCAAACAGCTGGAGAGAATTTAGATACATTTTAAAGAGGGAGAACGACCATCAGGACCTCTTAAACATTGAGAGGCAAATGGACAGAATCCTTGATAGAGAGCTTCACCATAAACACCCTCGCTAGAGGGAGATTTTACTATTCTGATGCTTTTAATGAAGGAGATACTATCAATATCACTTTTAGCGGACTGTTTACATCAGGTTCCTCTCCTTATTTGTTATTTGTTTTGTATGAAGATCACAACACAGTGAGTCTCACTGTGACTTGCCTGTACAACACTCACACTTTCACTGTGACTTGTCTGTACAATACTGCAACTCTCACTGTGAATGACTGGACTGACTGTATCATGGTCCTGGAGTGGCGTTGTTGTTCTCGAGTGACATTATGGTCTGGTGTGTGTGTGCGTGTGTTCCCGGTAATGACCATGTCTGTGCTCCTCTTTCTTGACAGAGCTGCAGAATTCCAACACGGCGCGGCACTACAGCCTCCTGCACAACACCTCGGACTACCGCGTGCTGCTGATGGACGAGGACCACGACCGGATGTATGTGGGCACCCAGGACTACATTGTGTCATTGGACCTGCACAACATCAACAGGGAACCCCTGATAGTAAGAGAACGCCAGCTTCCTACTCACTCTTAATGGCACTGCCCAGGCACTGTCCAAGCAGAAGCTTTGGTGATGGTGTCCGTGGTGACCACAGTTAAAAGGAATTACCATTGTTGCACACATCATCAAATGTCACATCGCTGTGTGACTTAAAGGGTAGCTCAGTGAGTAATAGGGATTCTATAGATGGATTTACAGAATAGCCACTAGTTTGTGGTGTCCTGATCCGTGGTTTGTGTTTTATAATTATTCCTGCTGTTTGTCTCATTCAGATCCACTGGCCAGTCAGTCAGCAACGACGAGACGATTGTGTTCTCTCCGGTAAAGATCAGAACGTAAGTGTGTTCTCATTCTTGGAGGTGCTTTGAAATATCCTTCTGAAATGAAAGGTAGTAGATTATTATATATCAATATACAGTCCCGTTTATCCTGCACCCAATCAACCGTAACTTCCGTATAACCGGCATCGCAATAAAATTCAATTAACCGGAATTTATACGGAAAAATGCATTAAGTTTGGTGGGGTGTTTTCGGTCAAATATCCGGCACTCGCTTTAACCGGCATTGGCCGGGTCCTGACGTTGCCGGATAAACAGGCCTTTACTGTATTATTGTTCCTATGTATATCATTAGGTGCTGGTTGATGGCAAACAATCTTAAGTGTTTATACCCAAAGCGATTTTACTCTACTTTTCAATAACAAGAACAACAAAATTACATTTATATAGCGCCTTTCCCATTGGGAGGACATCCCAAGGTGCTGGACAGTCAATGTTTTGGATCCGAGCTGGGGTCAGGATCGGGGAGGATGGAGGGAGAGTAGGGGATTTGGGGCGACCGATGGGACCGACGAAAAAGTGTGACTTGAGGCGGGACTTGAAGGAGGCTAGGGAGAAGGTGAGGCGGAAGGACTGTGGGATGGAATTCCAGAGGTTAGGGGTAGAGTGGCTGAAGGCTCATTCTCCCACCGATGGTGGAGTGGGTGGGTCGCTTGGAGCCTGCTGAGCGGAGGGGGGGCGGGCCGGTTGGTAGTGGGTTAGGAGGTCGCAGAGGTAGGGTGGGGCAAGCCCATGGAGGGCTTTGAACATGAGGACCAGGATCTTGAATTGTAGATGAGATAAATCAAAAGAAGTAGTAACAGGTGGACGTGTTTTCAACAACACGTACTCCTTTTCCTTCCCTTCTCTTGTGCTCTATCCCAAATAGAAACAGTTTCAGTTAGGTCAACTCTGCAGCAACAGCAATGCCTATGGGATGAAGTGACTTGTTTGTGATTAACACTCTGTTGTTGCTTGCTGCCCTACTGGAGCTCAATACTCTCTTTCCATTCTCCTACTCTTTCCCCATCGTGTCTGTGTGTCGTTTTGCTCCCCCACCGAAGCTGTCTGCTCAAATCCCATTCCCTCCTCTTTTCGAATGCATTTAACATCCAGCAACCAATTTTCTACCTGGCTTGCAATGCACAGTGCAAACTAACCTCCAACATAGCCCAGGGGTGCACAGGCTCCGCTGTCATCCATAAGTAGATCAGCACAGAGCATCATAAGTGTATGTGCCAGTTGTACATTAGGTAGAGAGTTTACAAATAGGCCATTGGGGAATGAACTACTTCTTGATTTATCTCTTGTCTGCTATTCTTTTCCATCTAGGTGGTCTTCAGCACTTTGGGACTTGCCCCTTCATCTGAGCTTTTTAAAATCGAAAATAAACACTCACGGCATAATCTACACATGTAAATTATGCCCTTTTTTCCTTTGTAAGAATTCATTAAATATCATTACTCTCCCAGAATCCAGGTCAGAGATGTGTAACTCCCCGACAGTGGGATCTTAGAGCTTTTCAGATTATATTTACACAGATAATGATCTAAAATGCTTTCAGTGCTGTGCGTTTCTTCCGTTGTTGCTATTTTAACAGATACACAGACGTTCTGTGTGTATCTGCAGCTGTGGTTCCCTTTAACTGTCCCAACTCGTCCGTGCCATCATCCGAATCTTTGGCTTGACTGGCACTGAAGAGCGCTGCCTCACTCACCGCACAATGGGAATTCATGGCAAGAAAGTAGGAATTTTATCTAGTTTTGCTGCTGCCGTGCTGGAAAAGATTCGAAATAGCATATGGTTATTACAGAGCCTGAAAAGATTCTGATCATTATAGTTTTCCCTCCTTTCCTCTCTCTCTCTTTCTCTCTCTCTCTCCCCCCAAATCATTGGAGAGGAAGAGTGTGTCTGGAGGGCTTTAAATCATCTCTCTTCCTCTATCCTTGTCTGTGCCAGAGGCCTGGGATTTGCTGACATTCCTTCGCTGCCGAATACAATCCATGCGCTCGTCCTGAAACAATTGTTCGTTGAAAAATCAAGTCCGCTTTCCAAGCAAAACAAAACGGGGGATAGTATATAACACACTGAAATCCTGGCTCCCGGGGGACAATGTGGAAACTGCAAACAATCTGCCCCGGCCCTGAAACTCTAGCGTTCAGCCCTGGAACCGATCAGTCATCTCAGACAAGAGTGAGAATAGGTCAGCTACACAGAAAGATCGCAGCTGTGTGCAGTGCCCGGGTCTCCAACGCTGCCCACATCTTCCTCCTCTTAACGCTTGCTGCTTGTGTTCATAGCTGACTGTATTGCTGATTAGCAAACAACTGATAGGAGCTAGAACTTGTTACTTAATTGGAGCCATTGAGAAAGTGCCGATTTTAGGCATTTACTTCCTGTTTGGAACCACTGTTGTCAAGTCTGTGTCAGTCCAGCCTGGCTTCTGCATTTCCTTTCTGCCCTCCTCCGTTCCACCTTCGACAGCCGTGCTTTCAGTCAATGTGCCCCAAACTCTGGAACACTCTTCCTCTATCCCTCCGCCTTGCCCCTTCCTTCCCCATCTTCAGGTCACGCCTGAAGACCTTCCTATTCGACCTTGCCTATGGTCACCTTGCCCTCCCTTCATCTTGGTGTTGTGCTCTGTCACTGTCAAGCACTCTGACCCGAACATGGAGGGCACCAGGTGTGTTTGCTGTAAGTTTTGCCCACAAAATACATAGTATATTCTGTGAAGGGCTTTCTGACTGCTGTCTTTCAATGAAATCTCGAGCTGTTTAGTGTCTTTTTCTATAATATTATTCTAACACAAGGAACGGAGCCAGCACAGAAATCTTTGCGAGATGGTCGGTGGGTCGTACTCTTAATTATATTTTTATTGCCTTTTCTCTGTAACAGGGAGAGTGTGCGAACTTCATCTGCCTGATTCAGCCTTGGAACCGCACACATCTGTACGTATGTGGCACCGGAGCCTATCATCCCATCTGCAGCTATGTTAACCGAGGTCGTAAAGCTGAGGTAAGGGATGAGTAAACATACTCATCATCCCACCTTCCTCACCAATGCCACTCTCTGTTCCAGGAAGGCAGTAGGGTGGGAAAACTGGCAGCATGGGGAAAAACGGTCAGAAATCAGGGCTCACTTGCGGGCGGCAATGGGAGATTGCCAACAGCAAGTGGCCCTGACCTGTTTCAGCCGCCTTATGTTTAATGCGTGTGCAGCAATTCTGCCTGGCGAGGTCAGCTGAGTGTCTGACACAATCAGAAACCCATCACCGTGCTTAAGAGCATCCAAACCAAACCGAGATTTCCATACATCCCACCTAGACATGGGAAATCCAGAGATAGATTGTTAGAATGGAGTGCGCTCTCTCTCCCCGGAGGGTTACTTCCTGCTTATCTAATTCCGGAAAGTATTAGGCGCAGGTTGACAAGAGTCAAGGCTTGCGAACCCTGGAGTGTGCATTGCAGTAATGGTTGGAGTGTAAAACCACATAGCTTGCCATTGATAGACTGCCTGACAAGCTTTCCCACTGCTTGTCTGGCTTGGACCACCCTACCCAAAAGGGCTTTGACTTGCAAGGGTTAACAGGAGCTGAGTGGGATGATTCCCTGCCCCTAGTGACTGGTCTAACTTCCTGCCAGGCTAGGATATGCTGTGCCCTGTAATACTGCGGAACCAGAAGTGACGGCACTTTTTCTGACCAAAGGTGCAGTAGTACTGTTGCGGAAAGTGTGACAGGGAACGAGATGATGAACAGATAAATCATGGCCAGCATTCACCCGGGTGCAGTGCACTCCTGCCAGTGGAAGATTTCACCATTCGCAGATGTGTTCTATCACAGGAAGGTTGAGATGAAGCCTTACGAACATGAGGAAAGTTCGTCGGGAGGGAATGGGAAATCCTGTTGTTCCTCTCAGCAGTGTTACTCAGTTGTATGGGGGTGGGGGTGGGGGGGGGGGGGGAGGAGGAGGAGGGGGCAGAGTGAGGGAGAGGCCCTGTCTCTGGGAATTGCTGTCAATGTGTTTTGAAGTGCATTTGCGATTTCTGAAACTGAATATCCAGAAAGCATGTCAAATGTCTGCGAATATTGCTCTGAGGGGAATGGGAAAGGTAGCCTGTTTACTGCCAAGTCATCTGATTTCAGAGACAAGTGCATCGCCTGAGAGCAATGATGCTTTTAAAAAGAGATTCATTATCAGATGATGAATGACACATGAGTGTTGGAGGAAGCCTCGGGAATGAGCTTAAGTGAACCGACATCTAAAATGAGGTCGTGTCGGGAAGATGAAGTCTCACAGCCTTCTCCTACACCCACCATCCCAATATCTGTCAGAAAACTCCATTCCCCATCTACCAGCAACCCCTCCCCACCCCTCATTTGGGACTTTGGTTTCCTAATTTCAGGTACTTTAGGAACTCCACAAATGTGTCTCTTTATAGAGCGCAGAGATGGCTACACACCCTGGGTCACCGTGGGTGTGAGGACAGGTGGAGTGGGTGACGTGATGGGCCAGGCTTCGTGTGGTCCATATGTGTGTGTGGATTTGACTCCCACAATGAGCCCTTCTCTTTCTTAAGAAATATCTTTGGTGGGAGATATGTGTAGGTGAGAGGCATGGACCTTTGATTGGTTTGGATACTCTGGTAGGCATGGTGTTGGGTTTACGTCGGTGTCAGCCACCCGGCTGATCAGAAAAAAAAGTCTTTGTAATGTTTCTTTGTTGCACACTGAGCAGGAAACTGTTTCCCTGTGAGCTTTTCGGTTGCGTCTAAACACAGTCTCTGCTATTACTGGATATTAGCCTTGTGCTTTAATCTGTCTGTGATAACAGTGGCCATAAAGCGAGATAATCTTTTATTATCTTGATATTGAGATAAAAGGAGTCATGTGCCTACTGCTGCCAAAGCAAACAATTAACAAGTTCCTTTTTTTCCCCTCCCTCTTTCTGCTTTATTCACCACTCTACCTTACCACTGTCCATTGGTCTCTTTGTCTCTCCCTATATCTGCCTCTATCTCTCCTTCTTTCTCTATTCCTCCCCTCTCTCTCTCTTGCGCTACTTCTCTCTCTGTGTTTGTGTATGTTGCTTTCCCCTCTTCCATCACCGCTCTCTCCCCCCTCACTCTTTGCCGCCTCACTCTCTGCCCCCCTCACTCTCTCTCCCACCCCTCACTCTCTCTCCCACCCCTCACCCTCTCTTCCCCCAATTCATTCTCTCCCCCACCACCACTCTTTGTCTCTACCACTCCCTCTTCCCCTCTCACTCTCTCACACACAGGACTATATCTTCCACCTGGAGCCAGGAAAGGTTGAATCAGGGAAAGGCAAATGTTCCTACGACCCCAAGCTTAACAGCGTGTCATCATTAATTAGTGAGTGCTTTACTACTCGTTCTTAAACCTGCCAGTTGGATTGATGGGACTGGAGTGGGGGGTGAGGGAGGAAGCAGTGGGTGGGAACATGTCATGTGACTGGATGTTATCCTGCTGTAAATAACTGGTGCCAAAGGGCCTGTTAAAGTGACTTTTAATACAGATGGTTGCCAGTGGCTGGTCCTGTAATGTTAGGTTGTTGTTGTTGTTAGCCCAAACAACGCCATTATAATGGTCAGTGGGTGCACAAACCATCGCACTCGGCTTGTACCATTGTCCGTCATTAGATTCCTTTTGCCATTGAACACCTGGAATGTGGACTGGAATTTGCTTGGAAAGATTGCCTTTCCAGATGTGTGCTCCGACTCCTGTTTAGAATTCCTAACCTATTTTAACCACTGGATTACAGATGTCTATCACAGGCTGGTCTGAGACATTTTATCGTCTCTTGAAATGTCAGTACTTTTCGTAGGATGTGCTGGTATTTAATCGTTGAGTTCGGTTGCTGAGTTTGGTTGCCCTGTGAGATATTGGGTGAAATGTCCATTTTCTCTTTCCTTATCTCAGACACGGTCTGGTTGTATGTATCTCTAGCCTCTGTAACTTACTCTCCATTTGCTCGCTCATTTCTACGCCAAAGCTCCTCATTGCTGTCACCTTTTTGAGCTACACAGCCTCAATCATCCTTTTTGGGAATTAGCGAGATAACATTTATTTTCCTGAACCTAAACTGGCTCTGGACAGACAGGAAGACAGGCCCAGGTAACCCAAAGCACTGTTGATGTTCGAGCAACTTGTCCTTGGCCTGGACAACAGTCTTGACATCTCAATGTGTTGTCATGTCCCTGAACTGCCAAGACCAAGTCCTAGAATGGGTCTGGTGTCCTATATGGATGGGGTGAGCTCACAGTCTATGGCTGACAACTCAGTGCATTGTTGGGAGTGCTGAGGTATTCAACCAATGTCTAATCTGTGCCCTGTTCAGGCAGACATTAAAGATTTGCTGGCACTATTTCAGGAAGTGAAGGCAGTTTCTCCTGATGTCCTGGCTGTCAATTCCCCCCCCCAATAAAAAAAGATGTTCACTTCAAGGCTGCTTGTGGGATGTAGCTATGTGCAATCCTCTGAAGTGCATTGAGACATCGCAACGATGTGATAAGACGTTGTATCAAATGTAAGGATTATTATTGTTGTGAAGTTTGGCTGTGAGCTTTGCCTCACTGTTATTGCTTGATATATCTGAGTGACATTTGGTAGTCGGTGAGCATCACGTTTGAGCTGTGGGCTCACTGTCTGTCAGGGACATCCAACAAACGTTTCCTTCCAAGCAGAGGAGGCAACACTGTGTCAGAGATAGTGCTGTTGTTCAGCTCAGCCTATATGGTCAAACAGGGAGGAAAAACACGGAAGAAATTAAAACCAAGCTAATTAAAACCAGTTAATGTCTCATCTGAAGAACGGCACCTCACATCACTGCAGGATCAGCCTCAACCGATGCTTGAATTCACACCCTGATTCAGAGGCGAGAGAGCTACCTACCTATTGAGCCAGGGTGTGAGCCCGGTGAGGAATTGTTGTTATTATTTATTATCCGAGCATCGCCACTTCAGTATCATCGTAGGAGTTGACAGTGGACTGCTGAGATCACCATAGTTGTTGTTTCTCAGTGAAATATTCCTTTCTCGCCTACAGACGGGGAGCTCTACGCCGGCGTCTATATTGATTTCATGGGAACTGATGCTGCCATTTTCCGAACCATGGGATCACAAACCGCCATGAGGACCGACCAATACAACTCCCGCTGGCTGAACGGTGAGTGTCCATTTGGTGTAAGTCAGCCGGGTGTCTTGACACACGCAGAAATCCATCACTGCCGGCAGCCGGGCGTCTGACACTCTCGGAAACCTGTAACAGCGTTGTTTTGCGAGTTCCTGGGAGTCAGGAGTGGAGACACACTTGGTATCTACAGAGAGCCTTGTGGTGGGAGCCATGAATCAGAAGGAGAGCCTGAATACACAAACGGGCTGATATATCTAATTAAACGTCTGAAAATATCCAAAATATTTATTAAGCATTGTGATTGGTTGCATGATGCAAAAGAGGTAATTTCACTGTACAGTGTTTCATATTATGTTACAGGTTAATTGAGGATTACTTGCTTTGCAACTATAGAGAGTAGCTGTGCGTTCAGTGAGGCGAAGATTAAATAAATTGGCATATTTAATGAGTGATTTTTGTCGCTGTATTAGTGTGTCACCAACAATCTGACTAATCACCAATTATTTGATTAGAATTCCCCAGGAGTTTGGCTGCTGGGTTAGGCCATTGGCTGGGGAGGGGCTGATTCCCAGATAGGAATGGTGGTTTTATCACCATCTTTCAGCACCTTTCTCGTTGTAAAAACAATCTGTTCACTATGGGTGGAGCATGGCTGATGAGCCCGCTAATCACAATCCGTGCCCTAACCTTCAAAGCTAGAATGCGATCTGTTCACCTACAGAAATACAGTCACTACACTTTATACATTAAATAAAAGCACTGCAGAGATGTCTGCTCTAAACTCTTGTGTCTTCATGCCCTCCACCATCGTCAGCCACATTCTCATCCGTACTCTCACTTGCACCAAATTCCATACCCTGATTACCCTCGTCCATGCCAAACTGCACTGGCTCCCTGTTACAGAGTGGATTCAAGATCCTCACGCTTGTATAATAGATTCCTCCACTCCTCAGCATCCCACTACCTCACTAACCTCCTCTCTCCTCACTGCAGTACCCGCTGCCTCCACTCTACTGGGTCCGCCCTCCTCGTCCCCGAATCCCCTGCTCCAGCATTGGTGGCCGTACCTCCAGTCACTACACCCCAAAACTTTGGAACTCCCTCCCTCAACCCCTTCGCCTCACCCCCTCCTTTCCCATCGTCAGGTCGCACCTGAAGACTTTTCTCTTCGGCTCCTGTGCTGTATACAGGTGTGACTGTGTATTGTTATACACAGTGTGTGTACAAGTGTCCAATATTCCTCTTTATTCTGTGTAATTTGTCCATGTCCCAGCTCCATCTCCCCCCGTTTTTAAAGATCGAATTGTTGAATACAATTCCTTACTCCAGGTTATTGTTGTCAGAAGCACATTGAGGGGCTTGTACAGTGGGATGTTTCGATGCCACTCAGACTCACAGTGGAGGATTAGTTTTCCTCTCGAGGGTGACTCACGCTCCCACTAGACTGATGTGCACAGATTGTGTGACAGACTCCAGACAAAATCACAAGCTGCAGATTACAGACAGCAACGTACTCTAATTCTCCCAGCCACAAACAATATACAGGCCACTAACTGTCAGCATCATCCTCTCCCCAATCTGATTAGTTCACAGTTTCACTGGTCTCTTTACTATGTGCAGTCTGCTTCCTCTACAGCCTCACACAGATCAGTCCTTTATCATCACCACAACAGCTAGTACGTAAACAGTCATTATAGGGTAACGTCTTAGAGATTCATAAAAACAGAGTCAGACACCGAGAAAAGGAGGGGAAGAGGGAGGTGTGCAGGCCTGGTCAAAGAGAAACATGGTTAAGTAGGATTAAAAAAGTTAGACAGAAAGGGTGAGTTGGAGAGATAGAAGAAGGAACATGAGGAGAATAGTTACTGAAGGCTCGGCCACCAATGATGTTGCAGCGGGGAAGGGTAGGGAGTGGATGTAAGGTTGATTAGGGGAGGGAAGAGTTGGGGGAGTAGAAGATCATGGAAATGGGGGAGATCCTGGGGTGGAAAGTGTGACTTCGCCGTTCCCACAATGGCACAGGTTGTCGAGCTTGAATTCCAGGTGTGTGAGTAACGGAGACAATCGCTGGACCAGTTAATGTTAATAAAAATCGTCTCCTGAGATGGACATGCATTTCGTCCTCCACTGCCGTTAGTTGCCTCCCCAGACTCCAGGTTTGCTGGGTAGTTTTGATACCAACATTGATGGAGAATCTAGCAGCTGGCGTTAGCTGGCTCTCAACAGCTGTATAAATACAGAGGGCTCTGGAGCTGTCAGGGTGACTGTAACGTAGGCCTGTCTCTGGTCTCCCTGCCTGAGAATTCATTGTTAGTACTTAAAAGTGAAATCTCTTAACCATTTAAGTAGCTCCTGGAATGGAACGAACGTATATCTTATGCACCCAACCGGGACTTACTCACTAAGCACAATGATTTGAAGCAGCATCTTATGATACATGCTGCCAGAAAGGAACGATTGATGTGTGAACAGTGAGAAACAAGAGAAGTACACTTTCGTAGTATTTTATCAAACCAAATTGCCTCAAATTACTGTCAGGTGGTAGTGACTTGTTTTTGTGAATTCCTGTCTTTCCCTGGAGGGATGTGTCCAGCTTACCTAATTCTGGAAAGTATTAGGTGCAGGTTGGCAAGAGCCAAGGCTTGGTGATCCCAGAGTGTGCGTTGGGGTAAGTGCTGGAGTTTTAACCAGTTAAATTGCTTCCCATGAACCCACAAGTTTCTGACTCTGAGGCTGGAACAGGTGCTCCTGCAGCACAGGTCCTCCTCGGCTCCGAATAACTAACGGGATTTATATGCGTTCGGATTCTCCCCATTCACCCCATCCCCGCCAACTGCCAAACCAACCTCTAGTGGACCAAGCCAGTCTCCACAGTGTTGGGCGGCCGTTAGCCTCCGCCATCAGCTCCCCACTGGGAGTGTGGACCAGCTAATAATCCCTGCAACACATTTAGTTCAGTGACTGCCTGTCCAACAATCTCTGGACAAGACCTTGTAACATCTCTGGATAAGACCTTGTAACAGAACTCTTTCCTAAACTGCATTATGAGTCGGCTGATGTATTGCCAAAAAACGTCTAGTGACACAACACATTTTGTTCTGAAGGAACGGGTGAAATATTTCATACAATTTCACTTTGTAGCAATTGTAATCTGGTACAAAAGTAATTCCCAATCAATTCTCCCCCCTCGACCCACCGACACACACACACACATACGCTTGTATGTCACAACTGGTATACTTTGAGAAATCCTCCCAAAGTGCATTTAAATTGTATTGTATATCTCACCAAGCATAGGTTTGGATAAGCATTTGAAGAGGGACCCAGGGGAATTGAGTTTATAGTACTGTATACAGATATATATTGTAGATAGTTGCGGCTATGATTTACATGCAAGAGAGAGCAATGGAAAAGCAGAGCTGAACTTGTCACTGTCAAGCCATGATTTATGGGGACTTTTGACTAACAGATCACCTTCTTTGCTGTGTAGAGTATTGTGCTCGCTCTGCACTTCACAGGACCTTACTGGCTTACGCGGGCCAGCATAGTCATACCTAATATTGGTTTAGTCGAGAGAGGTATTTTTCTGAGTTTGCTTTGTTCTTACCTACACTGGAGGCCAATTATGTGTTCAGTATGTGCCTGACTGCCTGTGAGGCTCATTGATGCAGTGCAGACAGATTAATGAGAAGTGGATGACTGCTGTCAGGTATATGCATCACTCGCTAGCCAATGCTCTTCTTATCTGTCTTTGTCTTTCTCTCTCACTTTCTGTGTTTCTCCCTTTTTCTTTCCCCCCTTATATAATGCACATCCTCCCCTCTCTCTTTCCTCCCTCACCCTTCCTTGCTCTGCGATAACTGTGTTTCTCTCTCTCTGGAATCTAATTTTGCCCCTGTTACTACTGTCTGATTGTTTGTGCATTTACATCCATAAATCTTACAAACATATTGAAGTGAGATGGTTCACCTATAAAATTAAGCAACTACACTTCCCGTGTAGCATTTTAGCATGTCCTCATGACATGGAACTGTACCAAACAAAAGATTTTTAATATTATTTATCTCTCAAATCCTCTTTGCCTCCTTATTTAGGGGAGTTTTTCTCTCTTTCTTTTTCATCTTTCTTTCTTTCTTTCTTTCTTTCTTTTTCTCTCTCTCACACACTCTCACTTCTACCTTCAGGTTAATCTTTCTTGCTCCCAATTTTGCTTGTCACCACTTGTCTTAACCTTCTCTTAAGCATATATTTAAAAAATACCCACACAAAAGCTCAATCTAATAAATATGTAACTGGACTATAAGAATGAAATAGTTTCAAGATCACACTTTCCTCTGCATTATGTGGTGAAACTCGCCTTCGAAGCATTTGGAAAAGAATGATGTGGATCTATATTTCTCTTTCTGTACATAGAACTATAGAAACTTACAGCACTTGTCAGTGCTGGCTCTTTTCAAAAGCAATCCTTTTACCTGCCATTTCCCTTCATGTCCCTGGAGAACTCCAACACTTCTCAACCTCTCTACCTTTCCTCATCTCTTTTCTACACTCCTATCTACAATCGTTTATTGAACTCCTGCACAACACCCTAAATTATTTTGAGAAGTGAAACTATAATAGAAAATATGATAAAAGAGTGACTTCAAATGCTTCACAGAATATATTGTAAAGTAAAGTGACTGTTTTGTAGGCAAACACACTCCCAATATATCCTGTGAGGGCTCGGGAGATACCCTTCCAATGCTAAATCAAAAGCACATATTTTTGTTGTATGGGCAAAGTCATCATCTCTCTGTGTCCTGATTCCATTGAGACAAAACAAGGAGTATTTTTGAATATTTTTTCAAGTCCAAATCTCGAAGGACAGAGTGAGCAGCACTTACCCCTTTGGGCCCTGCAAATAACTCAATTTGTTCGCAAGTACAAAATCTTCTTTCATTTAAATTCCCTTTCAATTTCTCTTTCATGCTGAAGCAGCCACGGAATCGAGTGAGCTGTACAGCATACAGCCTGGATGCATAAATTTGAACTGCCCACTGAGATCAGTGAATGAGAACTCAAAAAATCAATCAAAATAGTAATCCCAGTGTTACAATTTGCTATGTGCAAATTGGCTGCTGTTTTTTTTACGTATAATCGCATCTTGTGTAGTGCTTTGAGATGTTTTGATGAAGTGATAAGACACTAATCAAATTCACAGATTATTATAAGAAATAAATAGCGTGAAGATGGACAGTGGAAGCCCCAATGTCAAATAGTTTTCCTGATATTGAACTAAGGTCTTGTCTGGTGGATGTTGAAAATCCCATGGCACTCATGAAGTGAAGGAAAGTTCTCTCCCCCGACTTCCTGCCCAACAATCTTCCAAATAAAATTGTTCATTCACTTCATAGCTGTTTTGGGGACCATTGATGTACTCAGATTGGCTGCTGCTCTTGCCTACACGATAATTACACTTTCCACCAATAACCCATGAAGCACTTTGAGTCATTCAATAATCCTTACGTTTGATATAAAGTAGTGAAAATGTCTTGTGAAACACAAGATTTAGTGTAGAGTGTAATGACTGTATTTTGATGTTTTAGGCAATGTATGAAATGTACAGATGATTTAAACTCTTCATTTCTATGATGACCCTTGTGATGTCCACCTCTCCACATTGTGGCCTCTCCTATGGAATATGTTTCTTCCCAGTCACTTTTCTCCTTTCCTCTCCTGAAAGTGTGCGCTTCCCTTCTCTCTTTTATGTTTACCTGAAAGGTGCTTCGTAGGGGTGTTCAAATATCATCCAATGCTTCACGGGCAACTACTATGTTATGTCTCAAATCTCTTCAAAGCCTTCACTGTAAATTGTAGTGACTCTACATTAATTAGTAGACGAATGCGGTAACCATCGGAGTTCAATTCCATGGGGATCCAGTCACACTCAAGTTCCTTTGATCGACTTAAAAATGCACAGTCACTGCATCGGCTGTTGAGCATTTTGAGATGCGATGTGAAAGACGCTGTATCAAATGCAAGGATTTTTATTATTATAATAAGCTACTCTGAAACTGGGTCAGCAAAGCAGGATGTGCTCGCCTGTGAAGACTCCTGCGTTCATTCAGCATCACATCTAATCCACAGTGCGGCACGCATCCCAGCCCCAAGCACACTCCTGGTCTACACGTTGGGTTCCAACGGACCATTAGCATTGAGTCCCATTAGAGAGAAATCCTGCTCACATCAAAAACATCTGGAAAATATGCCTGAATGCCCTCAACCAAGGACTTCAAAAACTTCAAAAGAAAAAATTGCTCCATGAAAAAATATATAGTTTTGGACTATTTTCTTTTCCATCTGTCTTTGGCCTCTTATCTTCCCATATCCCCTCCCACCCCCAAATGTCAAGCAATAACTCAGGAACCCAGCTGAGAAAGTGCTCATCAGGCCTTTGTTAGAGGCCTTGTGTAACGCGCCTCATGTCAACTCCTTCCTGTCTGAGATCAGGATGTACCCTGTATCTTGGGCAAGAGCCTGGTTCTAGAAATGCATTGACTGACTGTCCATACTCACATCAATGGTCCACCATCACCAGCCCCTTGGACCTCTCAACCCTCCACGCATGTCCTTCTGAGTATCCTGCAGTGCTCCAAGGCACTATCCTGCATGAATACAAGTCCATATGGATTTGTTGTTTTACGCCCATAGCTGCAATGTTTGCCTACATGAGATACATAAAACACACAGTCACTACACTTTGCAGTAAATCCTGCGGTGAGTTTTGAGATACCCTCCTGATGTGAAAGGCACTGTACCAAATGTAAGAATAATTGTAATTTGCTATTTATGGTCACTACAATTGGTAATAGGTAACTTGTGATCCCCATCAAACAGGATTCAATGTTATCTTATCCGTTATATTCTCATGTCAGTGTCGGTGAATATTATTTTCTGACTGAAATAAAATCCCAAAGCCAGTGGAAGCGAGGCTCCTCCCTGCTCTTCCTGAAATGAATGACGTGTGTGATTCCGAAGCCTCTTCCCACCATTGTAATATTGTGTGGCTCACAGCAGTGCGTTTATCAGGATTATTGCGTTAATCTCTACATGCGTCACTCTCAGAATGACTCCAACACATTTTCCGGGATTTTCAGCTGTAGTTCTGCATCACATACTGGCTTTCATTCCCTGGTGTTTTATCAGGCCAGGTTTAGTGCAAAATTCTATCCCCACCCTCCCAACCCCATTATAACAATAAAGTGCGGCTCAGAGAGCCAAATGCAATCAAAATGTTAAGTGTTCTACGTTTCCTGTTGTAAGTTATTTAACAGGCAGTCGGTTCCTATGCTATTGTATCCTTCCAAAATATAATTAGCTTCTTTCATCCATTGATATATTAATGCTTTGGCTTAAATGCTCTCAGAGATCCACACTTCCCTGGCATTTCTTGATTTATTTTGGGATTATTTGATTCAAGCATTAGTGTGCGCGTGTTAACAAGTGGCTTCACTTAAACTTTGGATCAGCTGAGTGGTCAGTGATGTGTCTGGGACACCTAGTGGTCTTCTCAAGGATTGAAGCTGGTGGAGGGTGTGAGTTGGACCTTTACTTTTATAATAATGTAAACTCTCCCCAAGTAACTCAGCCATTTTACTCTGAGCAGATGAGTCATGCCCTAGTTTCATATGTGACATCCTCCCAACATGAAAGGCGCTTTATAAATGAAGCCTAAATTTTGAAGCGCGTTTTCTGTAATTTTCTTTTAAAATAGCTTAAGTACCCAGATAATATTCACTGTGATGGCTGATGTGTATGGAACCATTCCCCAGTTGAAGGAGAGAAGACAATACATATTTCCTTATTGATATCAGGGTTGATGAAGCTGCCTGTTGACTCTCCTGTCCATCTGCCTATTGTCACAGCCTGTCTCCTCACTCTTCTCGTTCCAGACCCAGAGTTCATTCACGCCCAACTGATTCCCGATAGCAGCGAGCGAAACGACGACAAACTTTATTTTTTCTTCCGTGAAAAAGCCAGCGACAGTGGCAGCTCGGCCGTCTACTCCCGAATCGGGAGGATCTGCCTGGTACGTGGACGCGTCAGTCACTGCTCTCTCCCAATCGCATCAGCCCCAGTGCTAACCACACAGTCAGAGCCAAACACAGTCACACCTGCATTGACTCTCTCCTCTCTCTGATCACAATACCCTGATGACTTCCTGTTCAAGATATAATAAACTTATGGAACAAGAAGCGTCATAGACACCAGGGCATTGGACTCATTTAAGGAATAACTCAATGCTGTAATGGGACAGTGATAACATAAGAACATAAAAACATGAGAAATAGGAGCAGGAGTAGGCCATTCAGTCCATCGAGCCTGCCCCGCCATTCAATCATGGCTGATATTCTTCTCTAACTCCAGCTACCTGCCTTATCCTCATACCCCTTAATAAACCCCTTAACATGTGTATTCTGGATGAGATCAATCGGGATAAAGGGTCTTCTTCATTAGAACCTCTCTTGTTCATCTCCCCCTGGCTCGGTGTCAGACTCTACCACTTTTAAGCGCTCAATGACGCCGCCCTATGCGAAGAGAGCTGTATATAAATTCAAGTTATTGTTGTAACCATTGAGAATGGAGTAAACTACAGGGAGATGAGAAAAGAGCAGGTAATGGTCAGTTTATTTACTTTGATCTTTATTTTTTCTCTCCAACTTTTATAAACTTAAATGTTAAATGCTCTCACCCACAAGTCAATGAGAATGATATACTGCAGTCATATCATTTTACCAACAACTTGATTAAGGGGCTTCAACCTACAACCCAGTACCCAGACAAATGATTGGTATCTTATTTGTTGTATCTGACTCCCTGTATTTTACAGAACGATGATGGAGGTCACTGCTGTCTAGTGAATAAATGGAGCACATTCCTGAAAGCTCGCCTCATCTGCTCGGTGCCAGGTCCTGACGGAATAGAGACACACTTTGATGAACTCCGTGAGTAATTATTACTGAATAAGTCCTCATTAATCAATTCCAGTATTTCTCTCTTGGGATTTCCAACATTCTCAATCCATTCCCAGCACCGACACCCTCAGCTTAATGTGCACAAGTCATTTAACTACAATTGTTTTTCGGAATTAATATCAGACTGTATAGAGACTGCTAATACAGCATCAGATTATATCAAGGTGTCACTGCTCACTGCAAAGGAGTTTCTACTGCTGTCTTGGTCAACAATCTCCCAGATAAAATCTTTAGTTTGTGGTTATTCAACTACAAATACAGTCACTACACTTCACAGTAAACACAGTTTATTGTACAGTTTGAGATGCCTTTACAAAGTGAGAAGGTGCTGTACCAAATACAAGGACCATTATATCATTATTTTTATTATGGAGGAGTTGAATTAAGCCAATGTAGTTTTGGGGTATTATTAGATGCAAGTCAGTTATGATAATGGTTGCAGGCATCCCTGCCCTTGACACCCAGGTGCACTTTATGGGATAATAACACTGCTCCCAAGAGAGAAGCCAGCAACACTCGTAGTGATCATGCCGTGTGTCTGTAACTCACAATCTAAACTCAGTACCGGGGAGTGGCTTTGTCTTTCAGCTGAGACTTAATCCATCCCGTCTACCTGTTCAGGTGCATGTTAAAGATCAATGGCACTATTCAAAAAAAATAAAGAGTTTTCTACTGGTATCCCAGCCAACAATCCCCCAAATAAAATTAATCAATCATTTCATAACTGTTTGTGGGAAATTGCAAAGTACAATTGTGTTGTATTGCCTGCCTACTGCACATCCATTTCACAGTGAAATCCTACGAAGCACTTTTAAGATGTCCTTCCAACGTGGTAAGGCACTGCCTTCCATACCACCTTATGTTTTGCCCACAAAATATACAGTCAATTCACTTTACAGTATATTCTGTGAAGGGCTTTGAGACATCTTGAAGATGTGATAAGGTGCTATATCAAATGCAAAGATTATTATTATTATCAAATGCAAGGATTACTATTATTACGCCCTCTGCCTCTGGGGAACGCTGCGGGCCACAAGCACCTCCCCTCCACTTCGACAGTAGATGATTTCTGAGTGGCTACGTCTGAGGAACATCGCAGTGTGATTGTGCAAAATCAGCAAATGTTTCCTCTTTTTTTTTGGAAACCTATCTTGCCGTAAGTACCCCAAGGAGCATTTAGTGAGCGGATATGGTTTTGGTATGCTGCTTGCTTGTTAAAAAAAAATCATTAGTTTATCTGGGCAGGGTGCCAAGTTCTACAGGGTTCAGGATTGACACATACACTGGCCTTCTGATGGCTTCAGGGGAGTTGCCAGCCCCACCAGTGATTCCACCTTACTTTGAGATCCCCGAACATGGGCCTCTAATGAAGAATCTCATTAGGAGTCCTGCTGACAGGAGGCATTTGATTTTATTTATGTGGTGGAGGTAGGCATGCTACGAGCTCCCACTCATTGGCGAGATCACTCTCCCACCTATCAACCTCCCGGTCTCACAGCCACTTTCATCCAATCGGCACCACAGCCTGCACTGTGTCTGAAGTTGCTGCCGGTGATTATCGCACCCCGCAGCCCTCAATACTAAATCAGGAGCCGGCTGTGTGTTGGAGCTTATAGGATTTCTGTTGAAATAAAGATCACATTGTATTAAATAAACGACATGTTAATTGTACCTAGCTGTAATGAATTTCCCCCCATAGGAATATTGTGTGTTTTTTTTTACCAAAAAGTGGTTTTTGAAAGTATCGGTTTAACAAATGCACGTAATCCCAGTGAAGGACCTGGAGCTCAGTTTCCTCATTAGTCCTCATCCCTGAGCCTCAAGTCACTAGTCCATGCAGAGTG
Source organism: Hydrolagus colliei (assembly GCA_035084275.1). Lineage (NCBI taxonomy): Eukaryota > Metazoa > Chordata > Chondrichthyes > Chimaeriformes > Chimaeridae > Hydrolagus > Hydrolagus colliei. The sequence goes on from CM068753.1 coordinate 6,729,334, forward strand.
GGAAGAGTATTCCCCATCGATGGCCCATGGATTGTTCTCGCCACAATCCTCATCAGTTTTGGCTCCTTCCATTCACCTACAAAATCCACAGTTACTAACACTTTGCAATAAATCCTGTGAAACGCTTTGAGACGTCTGAATTATGTGAAAAAAGCGCTACAGCAAATGTGAGGATTTTTATTATATTTGAAGAAGTTTCATGGGCAAATAAGAGGCCAGCGGAAGTGTCAGGCGCAGTGTAGTTAGGATTGAATCTATATTAAATAGAATCAATCTATATTAAATTTCAAAAGAAACTAGATAAAAACTTAAACAGGATTAAACTACAGGGATATGGAAGGAAGGAGCAGGTAAATGCGATTGAAAGGATTATTATTATTACACATACGATTGAGAGGCCAAATGGACTTCCTGTGTGTTGTAAACTTCTGTTTCTGTGAATGTAGCGATGAAGTTTCCGTTCATTCCATAACCCTCAGTGAAGGCCTACACAACTCTATCCGCAGCTTACACCTGTGGACAAGTCTCCAGTTGCTCAGAGACCAGGTGTCAGTGAAGACCCCATATTGGACATTGGAATCATTATTGATTGATTCTGTTGGAAGAAGCTACCTTTTTCCATAGAATGTCTTTTGTTTAATGCTCCAAAGTTTACTTACCATCATGAAGATGGTACCTGGCGTTACTGACTATTTGTTCTGGTGTTAATCACCTGTGTTGTGGTAGTACTTCCCATCTGCCATTTGGGGCCAGCAATGAGCCACTGAAGCGCTTGAGGGCCCTCAGGTGGACACCAATCTGCTGGGGAGGGGGAGATGGATGTAAGTGTGGAATCATGATCTGGGTTTGCTCAAGAACTGGAATAACAAGACCCCCTCACAGGATTAACTCAGTATTGACATTGTCAAACCCGTTACCAATAAAAAATAATCTATACTGACCACCATAGGTCTTATTCTTAGGACACTTCACGTTGACAAGTTGTCAGTCAAACATAACCATGGATGACTGTTTTGTTATTGAGGAGGGGCGGTATTTTCTCCACTGAGCAGTTCCCACCCGCACAGTCATATTGGCCACAGCTGTTTCACGTTCAAAGTATCTCAGTATCTGACAGTTCTCAATTTAGTTGTAGTAACATGTTAAGCACATGGCGTGTGCTAATTGTCTGTCAGTGAGCCAAGTGGCCCATTGTGACATTAGATCATCCCAACCTCCAGCTGTGAGACAGCCAGAGTTTCACACTGGAAGATTTCCATTTGGGATCTGGACGGAAAGCCAGCTCTTGTGTGTTCAAGCGAAGAGGGTTTTATTTGCATGTTTAACAATTAATGAGGGAGCCAGAAATAGTGCCACTATGTATGAGATTGTAACCCAGTGGGATTTGCGGAGAGCTGGCAATAGTAAACGGGTATAACACAAAATGTTGGAAAATATAAAACTATAAAAAGTTATTGTTGAAGAGCAAAGATGATCAGTATCTAACGAGTGAGGCAGGTTAAACTTTGGTGTGATGAATCAGATCATGTTAATCAGATCTTTTTATACCCCAACATGTCTCCTGATATGCCTAGATGTCTTCTGATACCCTGAAATGTCTTCCGATGCCTCACGCCACTTTCTGCTACCCAGAGACATCTTCCCATAGCCTAAGATGTTATCCGCTCTATATAAATGTAGCCGTTGTTGTGTTGTAGCTCAATGGTTACAGCACTTGCCTCGCAAGCGAGGGGACCTTGGTGCAATCCTGGCAGCATGAAACATTAGGCAAGTTTCATTACTCCACATGCCTCTGTTTACCTAGCGGTAAGTAGAAACCTGGTTCCTGGTGGATCACTTTCTGCGGTAATAATCCCTTAAAAAAAATGCTGTCACACAATCCACGACTGTTTATGGGACATTGCTGTACTCAATTGGCTGCCACATTTCGCCGACAAACATACAGTCAATTCACTTTACAGTATATTCTGTGAAGCGCTTTGCGATGTCTAAAAGACGTGAAAAGCGCTATATCTAATGCAAAGATTATTATTATTAGATAGATACTGTGCCCGTCCATCGCTTATTCAATGTGGCTGGAATGGACAGGTGGTAGATGTTGAAACACTGAGCGGTCCCCCGGCAATCCCATTGGCATGCTGTTTGGCAAGTGTATAAGGTGCTGATTTAAGAGGGGAAATAATCATTCTAGACCCTGTCTTTTTTCCAATCTCCTCAGTGAAGTTACACAGTTACACAGTCAGGGTTGCATTTCTCCCCGTTGAGACAGTGGTATTATTCCAGCGCAACTTGTCGTGGCGAATTTTAACTTTCTGCTGGACCTCATTAACTGCCGAGGCGTGGAGCATTCCTCTGGTGTCAGGGGAAGTCATGGCTGATGTTTCACCATTTCTCGCTGTAACCCGGGCCGGGCTGGGCCGCCTGACACATCATTCCTGTTACTGGGAGAACGTGCCGAGGCTGGTATGCCCCAAGATCTTTTCATTGTGGTTTTCAACAAGCCCTTATCATGACAATAATAATAATTATTTCTCATGCGTGTGTGCATCTGTGTGTGCGTGCATATTTGTGTGTGCATGTGTGTGAGCATGTGGTGTGCGTGGATGTATGTTCATGCGTGTAACTTGTGTAAAAAAAATAAGTGCTTAGAGCTGCTGAACTGCTTGTAGCCTTCCTGTTTTTACTGTGACATGTTTTAATAATAATACTTTCATTTGATATAGTGCCTTATCACGTCTTCTAAACATCTCAAAGCGTTTCACAGAGTGTATGTTTTGTGGGCAAAATGCAGCAGCCAATTCTGCACGGCAGTGTCCCACAAGCAATCGTGGATTAAGTGACCAAATTATCCTTTTTTTTAATGAAGGAATTACTACCCCAGAAAAAGCGCTTCACCAATCGACTAACAACTAAGTTTCTACTTACTGCTAGGTTAACAGAGACGTGTGGAGTAAGAAAACTTGCCCAACTTTTCACTCTGCTGGGAATCAAACCCAAACTCTCTCGCTTGCAAGGCGAGTGCTCTAACCACTAAGCTACAGGATTCCATTACTTTTGAATAAGTATTGATTAAATACATAATGGAAGATAGTGCAAATCAGTATGCTCATTTTAAGATTGAGTCTCAACAAACAATTTTACCAAAAAACATTCAGTTTAATTCCAGAATTCACCAAACTGTGGATGAAACTTAACAAAACTGCAGATTGCTTTCCTCTAGAGCCCTGTAGTGTAGTGGTTAGTACGCTCACCTCGCAAACAAGAGGTTTGATTCCCAGGCTGGGTGAAAGTTTAGGCAAGTTTCCTTGTAACACATGATTAACCTAGCAGTAAGTAGGAACCCAGTTGTTAGTCAAATGACAGATTGCTTTCCAGAGATAATAATCCCCCACCCCCTCTAAAAAACAATTTTGGCCACTCAATCTGTGACAGTTTGTGGTGTATTGGCTACCGCCAATACACAGTCACTCCAATTTACAGTATATTCCGTGAAACACTTTGAGACATCTCAACAATATGATCAGGCACAGTATCAAATGAAAGGATTATTATCACACATTCCATCTACCAATTGGTCTAGAGAGGAAAGACAGCAATGCTATTGTATGGCTAAAGAGTAATTCATCTTCTGGAATTGCTCTACAAGGAAGGTGATGATGTTTGATTGAGGACTGAGTACATAATAATAATAATTGTAGTTGAAAAAAAACCTTATTCAAAAGATTTACTATAAAGTGTAGTGACTATGTATTTTGTAGCGGACGCAGAAGCCAATTTGTAAACAGCCATGATCAGAACGACCAACTTGTCAGCCAGAAATGTGATAAAAACTCTTCGGTTTTCATAGAATCAAATTATACAGCACAGAAGGAGGCCATTCGGACCATTGTGTCAGTACCGGCTTTTTTAAAAGAGTTGTCCAAATCAATTACACTCTCTCCCCATAGCCCTGCAAACTTGTCCTCCCAAAATAATTATCTACTTCTCTCTTTAAAAGTTGTTATCGAATCAGCTTCCACCTTTCAGGCAATGCATTTCAGATCCGAACAACTCGCTGTATGAAAACATTTCTCCTCACCTCCCCTCCGTTTCTTTTAACAACTATTTTAAATCAGTGTCCTCGGGTTCCCGACCCATGTGCCAGTGGAAATAGAAAGTTTCTCCTTGTTCTCCCTATTGAAACCCCTCATAATTTTGAAAACTTCCATTAAGTCTCCATTAAGTCTCCACTAAACCTTCTCTGCTCCAAGGAGAATAATCCCAGCTCCTCTAGCCTGTCTTCATAACTGAAGTCCCTCATTCCTGGTACCATTTTGGTAAATCTCCTCTGCACCGTCTCCAATGCCTTGACATCCTTGCTAAAGTGTGGTGGCCAGAACTGAACACAACTGTGGCCTAACCAGTGTTTTATAAAGGTTCATTCTAACTTCCTGAGTTTTGTATTCTGTGCCACTGCTTATAAAGCCTAGAATCATGAATGCTTTATCAACAGCTGTCCTGCCACTTTAAAAAAATATACTTACATCAACTCCCAGTTCTCTCGTCATCCGTTTAAGATTGTACCATCTAACTTATATTGCCTCTCCACCTTCTTCCTCTTAAAATGTATCACTTTGAATTTCTCCACATCTTGTCATGTGTTGGCCCATTTTACCAGTTTGTCTATATCTTCTTGCAATCTGCTACTATCCTCCGCGCCGTTTATTACTGAGCATGCCAACGGCACCTCAGTTTAACATAGGAAGCAAAGGAAGACACCTCACAACAATGCAGCACTCCCCACCAGCACTGCGCTGGAGCGTCATCCAAGACCGCAAGCTCAATGTCCTGACATGGGATTTGAACCCATAACCTTTTACTCCAAAAACGAGAGAGAGTGTTACCGACTGAGCCAGATCGATACCAAATAGCATGGTCGGCATTCAGACAAGATGAACGTTTTACATTGAACCAGTTTATTTCCATGTGTTATGCTTGGATGAAGAATTCTGTACAATGGGTGCCTGTTCTGCTCGAACGTCAGGCTGGGAAAAGTTTTGCATCACAGCAATTTTTCACAATGAGAGTGGAATGAGAAGTGGTTAGGTCCTCAGGAATTCTATCCAGGGGGAGTTGATGGGAAGTAATTTCATCCATTGAAATTCTACACTTAGGGATCGAATGGGATGGTGTCATACCTGCTTGGATCTAATTACCAGGATTGAGTTTGCTAAAGCCCCATTTCACTCCTGTATGAACCATGGAATGAAAATCAGCCTTGACAAACCTGGCAGCAGATTTCATCTATCCACCACCAACCTCCCCGAGGGAAATGGTGCAAGTTAGAAAATAAAAATAATCCATACATTTCATTCAGCGCCTTTCACGTACAGATTTACGTCACAATTTATTTGGGGGATTGAAGGCCAGGGTCCGAGATATCACAGAAAAAGAGGCGGAGACAAACAGTGACAAAATAGAGGGAAAGGGGATTTTGTTTTAATAAACTGGTCATTTTGTTGTGATTTTTTGGAAATTGGAATGTTTATTCATCGCACCAGAAAGAAAGCCATTACTAGCGGTGTTGTGGTTATAGCGGTGATGATTATCTCAGGGCTAAAGATCATGGGAAGCTGTCAATTGAGGGCCATAACAGCACCTGTGCAAATAATCTTCACAACAGTTGGTTAAAAACAACCCCCTGTTTTCAAAATCAATCATTTATTTCCCTTTGGTCATTACGCTTCGCCCCAGCATTCAGCGCTGGGACGAAATTGTTTCCTTCAGAAGAATTGGGGATTTCTTTGGCTGCGGTGATGGCTCTGAGCCCCAAAGAAAAACAAATTGGTTTTGATTTTTTGGCGAGATGTTGCGAGGGAACGTTATACACCAACAGGTCAAAGAGGTGACTTTACTCAATTTCACAAGCGACCACATCTCAAATTTCAGGAATTGAAAAATTAACTATGATTCAATAAACTGCTGCTGGAATTCCTTCTCGAAGAACAAACGGGTGGTTCTTACCCTTTCAGCTCACAAATGAGTTGCTGTGTGATTCCTGCCCCTGACCATATTTATTCTCACTTTTCTCAGCATTCATTGCTGAAAGTTTGGATTGTGTGTTAATGTGCCGGGCAACTCGTGCTCAGACCCGTCACTGCTTTGATTGTTAGAGGGTATTATTGTGCTTCGCAAGGAAGCCATGTTGCAATGACGCCGTCATTTCCTGATAATGTTTTAGGATACTTTAGGAAAGATGCCTTCATTGTGTTACAACACTAAGTAGGTCACTGAACTGCAGGGCTCTCAAACATTGAAGAAACCTACTGTCCACATGTCTGGTTTGCTCCATCCTGTGAGCATACAGGATTTACAATAATATATGGATACAGTATAAGGGTTGCTACTTCTAAAACACTACCATCCCACTCACTTCCTCCATTCAGCTGGACTGGCCTACTTCACGCCCCACGCCCTACCCGTCCCATGCCTTACTCGCCCCACCATTGGCAGTCAGCCCTACAGCCTTTAGGGCCCCATCTTGTAAAACTCTTTCCCACCATCCCTTCGCCTATCTCCTTCCCTCGCCTCCTTCAAGGTCTGTCTCAAGACCCTCCTCTTTGGCTGTGGTTTCAGTCATCTTCCCATCACCACCCCCTTTCCCCCCCACCCCACACCCACCCCATACCACTCCTCCCAAATCCAATCCCCATTGAAACCCTCAACTGCCCAGCGCCTTGTTCAGAGCCTGAGGCGCTATACAAAATCAATCTGTTATTATTGTATTGTGTGCACAGAGGCTGCTCTAACAGGCCATGAGCTGCAGGTCCATTGTATATTTATTCAAAGTTTGAAAAAAGAGAAATATTAGTGTAAAATCTATAAACCTATCAGCAGCTTTTCCTGCATTTTTGATCACTTTATGGTTCCCAGGGGGCTTGATAAATGTTAAAGAGATGATTGTGTCAAAATAGCGTTCTGTTATTCTATGGTAAAACTGTTCCAGAACATTCTCCGGTCGTTACAGTACGGGTCACTCACTGAGCACATTCTGTCTAAAGATAAGCAGTCTGGATGATGAAATGTAGACTTGGGGAAAAATAGGGGGAAAAGGAGGTTGCTAATTGAACGTGTTTGGTCCCAGTAATGTGTTGACATGGTCTTTGAATTCTCTGTCTGATCTTATGTCATCGCCAAACTCTCTCCCAACACTTGCACTAGTGGCACCATCATGCTGCACCAAGCCTCAGCATGTCATGACTTCCAACTGAACAATGTGGCCTTACCAACACCCACTGGCAATTTGACACAGTTTCTTTCCTGTCTGTTTTGTTCCAAAGACCTGACATTAAAGAGGAGGCAGTGCTGACAGATTGCTACACTGCCTGAGGGACAGCAATTCCTCACTTATAATAATAATAATAATAATAATCCTTACATTTGAAATAGCACTTCATCACGTCATTGAGATGTCTCAAAGTGCATTTCAGCAGCGATATGCTGCAAAGTGTAGTGACATTTTGTGTAGTGTATTTTGGAGACAAACATGGCAGCCAATTTGCACACAGTAAATATCCCACAAATATTCACGGCGTGAATGACCAATTTTATCTTGGGGATTGTTGGCCAGGACATCGGGAGAAGCTCTCTTCTCTTTAAACAGTGCCATGGGATCTTTAAAGTCCACCTGAAACAGGACCTCAGTTTAACGTCTCATCTGAAGGACGGAACCTCTTAAAGTGTAACACACCCCAGCACTGTATTGGAGTGTCACCTTAGGCTGTGTCATTCGAAATGTGGTGCTGGAACCTACAACATTCTGACTCAGAAGCGAGAGTGCTACCACTGAGCTAGGCTGAAATGTTTCCACAGGAGATAGAGGGATACCTGGAGTTTGGACATAAAACAGGACATGAGATTAAAAGATCTACAATGATCCAATAACCACGAGAAACAGGTTTAATGGGCTGAATGGGCTCCTCCTGTTCCTATGAAATGTCTTGTTGTCGCACGAGTTATTCACTTTATGGCTGGTTTGTGGGACGTGCACAAATAGGGCTGCCGCACTCATCCATAACATGCATAGTCACTACAGTAAATCTTGTGAAGCACTTTGAGATGTTCTTGACGTAAGGTGCTATACCAAATGCAAGGATTATTATTATATATTAAGGTGGATTTTGATGAGAAAGACAGTGGGAGCTATGTAATGACAAATTGAGCTTTGAGGGTGGGGGCAGTGGAAATTTGAAGGTGTGTTAACCTCTCTCGGGAACTTGCAAACTTTGCTGAGCTGTGTTGCTACTGACCTGCTGCCCAACTGGGGAAATGATCCGTCCGAAATGTGAAAGCTACAGAATAATAATAATAAAAATCCTTGCAATTTGATATAGCGCTTTTCACGTCTTCTAGACATCTCAAAGTGCTTCATAGAATGTACTGTAAAGGGAATTGACTGTATATTTGTGGGTGAATTAATGGTGCATTTAAAACCTTTTTGTACTCCATCCGTTTCAATGACCTAGAAACAATGATTTCATTTGAATATAATATAAAGTACATTATTTTCTATGTTTGTAAAGTTTCCAACTGAAAAGTTACATTTGTATTTATCCCTGGAGGGGAATACTCAGGCAGTCTGGCTCAACAGATTGTTTAGATTATTTCATTGACTGTCTCATAAATCTTTATAAAATATCACGGAAGAATGCAATTTTAATTCTGCCACTCGCTTTGAATTGAAAGACAAGTAATGCTTTTTCCTATCTGTCTTTCCAGAGGACATATTTGTTCAGCGGATGCAAGATGTGAAGAACCCAGTTATCTACGCCGTGTTCTCGTCCTCAGGGTAGGTGCTCGATCCAGGAGATGGGAGTCAACGTAGATAGACCTGGAGCTAGAGCCAGAGCTAGAGCCATAGCAAGAGCCAGATAGGAAATGAGAGCAGGTCATAAACCTCAATCTTCTACTGCCCAACATTGCCCCGAGGGGAACATTCTCCCCTTCTGTGGTTGTCTACAGGGAAATGCTCTCCCCTCTGTGTTCAACAAAATGTCTGATTGAGGAATTTATTTTGGGGTTAGCCAGGTGTCTGACACGTCTAAAACCCATCACCACGCTTACAAATAACCAAACCAAACTGAGATGTCCATGCATCCCACCTCATGAAAATTGTAGCAACATTTATTGGCAAGGAATGTATTGTACACACTCTCCCTGGAGGCACACATCCTACTTACCTAATTCCGGATAGTATTGGGCACAGGTTGGCAGATGTCCCACGTAAAGGGCACTATATAGATGCAAGTTGTTGTTGTTGGTGTTGTTGCAAGATATTTTTCATGAAGAGCTAGTCTGATTCCTTGGGGATTTATTGGATTTTTCCCTCTGTAATTGCACTAGTTCTGGACAGGGATAATATTCTGGGTCACAGGTGCAGCATCATCAAACACAACAGCTGTTTGCCACCTTAATACATACTGAATCTGAGTGAATATTTACTGTTAAAATCAAATGTAAGGACTATTGTCATGTAAAATACCCACCCACTAGAATGGGCTTAGCTGTTCAGGAAAAACCTTTGTACATCGCAGAGGCTTGATTCTGTTACAAATGCTGTAAAATCATTCAGTTCCTATTCCTGATTGTGCGACTATTTCTCTCTCTCAACAGGTCAGTCTTCAAAGGGTCCGCTGTTTGTGTGTATTCAATGACAGACATACGTACTGTCTTCAATGGGCCCTTTGCCCACAAAGAAGGACCAAATTACCAGTGGATGCCATTCACAGGGAAGATCCCCTACCCCAGACCTGGCACAGTAAGTCCCTTGGTGTCAAACAGAGTGCTGTAGGTCAGTGGTTAGAGCACTCGCCTTACAAACGTGAGATCTGTGTTCGAATCCAGATAGGATTCCTTGGGCAGGTTTCATTACTCCACCTGCCTAATAATAATCCCTCCCCCCCAAAAATACACAATAATAAAAATTGGTCATTTTCAATCCACAACTGTTTGTGGGACACCGCTTTACGCAATTGGCTGTTGTGTTTCGCCTACAAATATACAGTCAATTCACTTTACAGTATATTCTGTGAAGCGCTTTGAGACATTGATAAAATGTGAAAAGCGCTATATCAAATGCAAGAAGTATTATTATTATTAATTGTCTGAATAAATTTATAGAAAGCCACTGTTCTTTACCCATTGCCATTGTGTGAGACCGGGGATCAGGAATTTGGGTTTATTAGGGAAGATTTGAAATATGGGGTCTTTTATTTTTCACCACAACTTAATAAAAGGTTAAGAGGAAATTCAATTGAAATCCTCAGCATTCTGAAAAATTCTATATAGTGGCTGGTAATTCAGAAACACTGTGCTGTGAGCTCAGAACTGGATGGAAAGAGGTTGAAGGATTGTCAGGCACAGAAATATGAGATTAATAATCTAACAATAATCCTTACATGTGGTAAACAATAATAATAATCCTTTCCTTGCATTTGGTGCAGCGCCTCATTATGTCACTGTGAATTTGAGTGACTATGTATTGGTAGGCAAATGCAGCAGAAAAATTTGCACACAGAAATTGCACAGACATTTGTCATTAAGAGAAATGAAAGCATTAGTCAGTTTGCCCTTCAAACACTCCCCAGGTTCAAATACATACAATACAATATAATACAAAATTACATTTGTACAGTGACTTTCATGTCAGGAACACGTGTCCCAAGGCGCTGAACGATCAGAGATTTGGACTCGAGATGGGGGGGATTATTATTATTATTAATAAGAAGAAGAAATCTACGCAGAGACGTGTTGTTTGAAAGAAACAAGCCTGTGTAAGTGGAGTCCATCAGTGAAGTTACAACATCAGAGCGCTCATTGGTGCTAAACTGTTGGCTCCATTCAGAAAGTGTCACAAACCTGGAATCTCAAGAGGGCAGTGCCGGGCAACGGCGGTGGGAAATGGTCTCTGAGAAGGTCACGTTCCTGCGGCAAACTGTGGGTGCTCCTCACACTAATGCCGACCATTAGAGCATTTAATGGGGATGGGGAAGGCCTGTGCCAACCCCAACCCTCCTTCCTTCCTTCCTTCCTGTACCTCACCTTAAACAACACCAACTCTTCTTGGGAAGAGTTCAAATCTTTGAGAACTTGCAACGTGTTGTGACTGTAATGGGACTGAGATTGCTTTCGACTTGCTCCTGCAGTGTCCTGGGGGCACCTTCACTCCCTCGATGAGATCTACCAAGGATTACCCCGACGAAGTGATCAACTTTATGCGGAACCATCCGACAATGTACAACTCTGTCTACCCAGTCCACAAGCGCCCTCTAGTGGTGAGAACCAACGTGAACTATGAGTTCACCACCATCACTGTGGACCAGGTGGATGCAGCCGACGGCAGATACGAAGTGTTGTTTCTGGGAACAGGTAAATTTACAGCCACGTCGCACCGCGCTTTCCGTCTGCTTCTACAAGGGTGTCCACAAAGTCCATTTAATCTCCTACAGTGCGCTGAGCCACAACTGAAACATGTGGAAGATTGATGACAATTTGTGCTTAACTGTATTCAGTACAAGTGTTTAACTGCATTTAGATGTCCTCTCGACGTGAAAGGCGCTATGTAAATGTAAGATTTGATTGATTGATAGACAACCAGAGGATTGGTGTGTGTGAGCGCCTTCATTTTCGTGGCATATAATGATCCGTCGCCATGTTTAGCGCAACATCTTCCATAACACGGGTGGAGTAAGGAGGTAACATGCATTTCTGGCAGCTTGTTTCCTCCTCCAATAATTTCATATTGCTGTGTTGTAACAAAACATTACAAAATTACATTTGCACAGCGTTGTTCATGTTGGATAGACATCCTAAGTTGCTGGGCAGTTGTGTGGGGGGCAGGGGGTGTTGGGATGAGGAAGGATGGAGAGCGGGGAGCGTAGTTGGATGGCCAAAGGCTTAGCTGAACAGGCAGGTCTTGAGACATGCCTTAAAGGAGGCAAGGCAGAGTCAAGGTGGAGGTACTGTAGGATGGAGTTGCAAAGGTTGGGGGCAGTGAGGCTGAAGGCCCTACCGCCGTTGTGGGTTGGGCCAGGCGGAGGAAGTGGAACAGGCCCCGGAGGTTGCTGAGCGGTGAGAACAGACAGGTTCATTTAGGATTATGTGCAGGACTTTGTGCAGTGTAATCAACAGCCTGGGCCGTCTCTCTCCTGGCAAACGCTGAGCGCCATGTTTGATTTGCCTCTTCTCTCTTTCTCATTCAGATCGAGGAACAGTACAGAAGGTTATCGTGCTGCCAAAAGACGAGATGGAGCGAGAAGAACTCATCCTGGAGGAGGTTGAGGTGTTCAAGGTGAGTGTGTCACACGGTATAGCCAGCTGGTATGTCACACAATATACAGGGTGGGTGCTGGCTCACAGTAAGCCTGACACAGTCTGAAAGAGAGGGAATGGTATTTCTGTGTAAATAACCTTTTACATTTGCTGCTGTGAGCCTCTGAAATCAGTGGGAAATCTGAACACACTTTATAGCAATGCTCAGCAATAATCGACACGCAGCTAAAATAATCCCATTATACCGGCTCATCCTATTATATGAACTGATTCCTAACCTACATATGGTCATCTTTTTATCAGACACCTTTAAATATTAAACATCGCAAGTGGCTTTTTGTTGGTTTTGTTGGGGGCAGGGGTGAAGTGGCGAGAATAGATGAGAGAAATGTTATTAAACAGTGAGCGCACTCAGCGCTGGAGGAGTATAAATGCTGATCAGGCTGATGCTGAAGGGAGCACAATACAATACAATACTTAGGAGATGGAGCAGCATCCCAGGTTAATACTGTATATCTGCCCATGTTAATCCATCTCCATTAGATGCTTTCAACCCTCTAGGGCACTTCAGCAAACTGTGATTTTCTTTTTCCAAAATGTGCTGTGTGGATGTTAACATCTCTATAGCACGCAGGGCCTCCCCTCTAATACAGCTGCGTGTGACTGCGCCACGCATGAGGACATTTAAGCTAGATGCAGGGCAATGCTGTAGGAAGGAACGAGCTATGAGCAGCCATTAGACGAGCTTGTGCTCTATAGGCATGAGAGAGGATGGCTGAGAAAGGATATTATAGAGATGTGCACAATTTTAAATGGGATCAAAAAGGTAAACACAGAATAATTTCGGGTGCACTAAATACAGCAAAACAAGAGTATCCCTCTGTATTTATAGCCTGAAGCGTGGGCGGACATGTCCACATACAAGCACATACACACTGACTAACCCTATGTTTGCATTCCTGAATACATACATGCTCACACACACAAACATACACTGACTCCCCACTGTGTTTTCTGGTCAATATTCTGGGATTTATTTTGCACTCGTCAAATTGTAACGCTTCATGTTTCAGATGCCTGCCAAAGTGAAGACAATGAAGATTTCATCCAAAAGGGTAAGAATAGCCTCGCTCTCAAAAAGTACAAAGATTCCACACTGTGGGGCAGGGAATAAACCAACAAAGATGTGCTTCATTGAAATTTAATCAGGAATAATATTTAATCAGGAATGGTCTTAATAATAATAATAAAGAATCCTTACATTTGATATCGTCTTTCATGTTGGTATGATGTCTCAAAGTACTTCACACTGTAGAGTAGGTTGTAGTGACTGCGTATTTGTAGACAGAAGGCCTCCAGTGGTTTGTGAGTTTGTGATACAATAATTACATTTGCTTAGCGCCTTTCACGTCGGGAGAACGTCCCAAGGTGCCACAAGCTGGCCTTTGGGACATCCATATTTCAATACCTGAACTCCCATTTCTCACATGAGTGATTGAACAGCCAAGCTCCCAACCAGACCTCTGCTCCCAGACGCTGTATAGAGAAGGGTAAAGATTGGGGGAGGAGGAGACAATAATTGTAAGCCTCTGATATTCACCTACAAAATACAGTCTGTACAATCCTGTAAAGTGTTTTTTTTTAGACGTCATATACAAACATTATTATTATGATATTAACCTAGAAAAACACAGTCACCCACTCCACAGTAAATCCTGTGACACTCTTTGACACATCCTGAACAACAACAATTTATATTGATATGCAAGGTCAACTTAGATTGCTGCTGACTCAACCCGCAGGTTTTTACGCTATTTTGTGATTCAATCCCACTCTCCGCCTCTTCCCAAACCCACCAATATCTGATCAAGCCTTTCGATTCCAATAGACAAAGCCACTTTCCATCCACTTGGACTAAAGTGTGGACTAAAATGATCTACTTTCATTACTTCATGTTAAAAGGCTTTCTGAATGGTGGCGGTGTGCATGGACAAGCTCCCACTCCATTTAACTTAACTTCCTGATCCAACACGAGTACCTTCTGTCTATAAATCACAGGGAATCAAACGCTGGCCAGCACATGGCAGGTGCAAACATCAGGTCCCAGCAACTTTCAGAATGTAATTACTGTAGTTTTGCTTTAAGTATATGTTTGTGTTCAGCCTCGTCTGTTGCAGTTTACACTGTATCCAGCAACGAATGAATGAAGCAATGAGCTGTTGCACAGCACTTTACAAATTGGTGTGTTTACCCCTGCAGGTTACAGTAAATTCCGATCCAAACAGAAATGCATTTGAACCAGTCTCTACAGCCCTAATCTCCTGAACGCTCAGCACTATTCCGCTACCTCGCTCCCTCTTTATCTTTAAATCTTACCTGAAAATTGTTTTAATTCTTCGACCACGCCTTCCCTTCCCCCATCTCGGCATATAACACTGCAACCTTTATTATCCTACATGATCCATATTTCACAAGAGTCATCCACAAAATATAGTCACTTTACAATATATTCTGCAAAGAGCTTTGATAAGGTGCTGTATCAAACGCAAGGATTATTATTTATTATTGAGTTTTGTGGTTGCTGAAATATGATTGCCTAAATCTTTAATCTCAATGTATTTATTTATCTCCAATAGCAACAGCTGTACGTGGGCTCTACAATGGGCATTACCCAGGTCACTCTACACCGCTGTGATGTCTATGGAGAAGCCTGCGCAGACTGCTGCCTCGCCAGAGATCCCTACTGTGCCTGGGATGGCAAGGCCTGCTCTAGATACTCAGCCTCATCGAAAAGGTATGGGCCTGATTCTCAACAGATTTGCCACTCACACACGGGAGCTTGTGTTGGTGTGGAGGGTGGGTGGGTGGGTGAGGGGGTCACAAAATTGGTTCAGATGAAGAGATGTTTCAATTTATAAAAGTGTTTCGCATAAATGACTGTTCCCACTAGTTAGGAGTCTGTAACCACGGACACAAACACAAGAATTAAGGAGGTACTACTTCACGCACAGAGTAATGAGATTGTACTGACTGAAACGGTGGTTGAATCAAAAGTATAGATGCATTCGAGAGGAAGCTAGACCTTCACATGAGAGAGAGAGGTATGGGAGAGATTAAGGAATGGCTGGAAACTTGTGTGAAGTATAAACACTGGGATGGACCGGTTGGGCCGAGTAGCCTGTGTACATTCTGTATAAACAACAACAACAACAAATTACATTTATAGAGCGCCTTTCACGTCGGGAGGACGTCCCAAGGCGCTGTAAGCTGTGTTGAGAGGAGTACAGATCAGACTCATCAAATAGGAATGACTTATTCGATACGTGAGTAATTAGTACCACCCATTGGACCCGATGTCCTATTAACATAACCAATAACTGAGTTTCATTTTCAGCTAGCATAGACCTGAATAATAAATAATTAATCTCTACTTTTCATATAGTGTCTGTAACATGGGCTCTGAAGGGCTTCACTGGCAATGCCTGCACAGCTTAGCAGCTGTGATCTGTGCTGGGGAAACTGGAATAATTGTGTATAGCACGCAATGGGGAAAAACAAAATCAGATGTGTATGATTAGCTGGAGGGCAAACTGACCTCATTACTAGGCAGCTACATCTGGTTCCATGGGATTTCACAAAACTACAAAAATATTCATTAAAATATATTTACAAGCACTATACATCGGATCGAACTCAGTCAGCAATCTGTATCTCTAGTCCTCAGGCTAATCACTAACTTGTAATTCCAGCCTTTACTCTTACACAGTCCCCCAAGTATCAGAGAGTCATATGTCAGGGAGTCGTAGGCTGGAAAGGCAATGGGAAGGGAGTTTCTCAATGTGGCCAACAAACAAATTCCTCACAAAAAAAATTGGTCACTCACAATACCTGGTGATCGGACATTCAAAATGGGACCTGTGCAAAAATTGGGCTGCTAGGTTTGCCTTATCCCTGTAAAATACACATGGACTTACTGAACATACTTACTGCTGTGAAGCGCTTTGAGATGTCCACCTGGCATGAAAGGTGCTATGTTAAACGTAAGGAATATTATTGTAAATATTATTAGGATTTGATGTAGTGCCTTATCACATCGCTGCGATGGTTCAAAGCGCTTCACAGGATTCGTACTGTGTTGTGACTGTATTTGTTTGTGGGTGTAATTTGCACAGCCATATCCCACAAATAGTTAAGAAGGGAGTGACCAATTTTACCTGGGAGATTGGCAGCCATAACATAGGTGAAGGATCTTTCACATTCACCTGAACCGTTGCAGCAAAATATATTTTGGATGATGAATTCACCCAGGAGCTGGCTGTCACTCAACTGCAGCATTTTATTGTTCATCTTTCTCTGAAGATTTGTTTCTTTTAACTTCAATTACATTCCATGAAACAGCTCCATGCACATTTAGAATTTAATTTGGAATAAAAATGTTTTTTGCAATCAAATGTAAATGCATTATTATTTCCTCAACGCGTATTCGTGCTGATTTCAGACGCAGCCGAAGGCAGGATGTGCGACACGGGAATCCAATTAGACAATGCAGAGGTTACAACTCTAATGGTGAGTGTGGGGGGAGGGGGGAAGGGGGGGATGTGGGCATTAATCGCCGGGCCGTGCAGAAACGCATCATTTTGAATGAAAAAGCCTTTCACGTTTTTGGGGACATCACTGTCTGAAAGGGAGGAGGAAACAGGTTCAATAACATCTTTCAGAAGGCAATTTTACTTGAAAAGGAAAAATTTGCAGGGGTACAGGGAAAAAGTAGGGGAGTGCAACTGATTGGTTTGCTCTTCCAAAGAGCCGACCCGGGCACGGTGGGTCGAATAGATTCCTTCTGTGCTGTAATATTCTATGATTCTACGGCTGGAGAGACTTTATTGAGAGGAGAACGGTCCTATATCTTGCACAGTGATTTGACCAAAATTTCATAACTAAGACCTAAAGTTATTTGTTAAGCAGTCTGAGATGTGATCCATGTGAAGGTCACCTTATAAAGCCAGCTCTTGTGATTTTCTGATTAACTGCACACTATTGAAAATGTTGATTCTTTCAAATGTAAATGAGATTTATTTATTCATTTATTCATTTAGTTAGGTAGTTAGTTAGGTAGATTTATTTTAGGAAACAGTATTTTGGGATATATTAAATGAGTAGTTCAGGACACAGCACTACCAGGATAGTGGAGGAGAATTGGATGGACCTTAGTTCTTTTTCATCTAGCATTTCCTATGTTCCTATCGCTGGAGGTGGTAACTGAAGCCTGTTGTTGTGTTCTCAGCAAACAGGAAGACAATAGAGATGGAGCAGTACGGAGTGGAAGGCAGCAGCACCTTCCTCGAGTGCCAGCCCAAGTCTCCTCAGGCGACCATCAAATGGGTGCTACAGAGAGAAGGAAGTGACCGCAAAAAGGAGGTAATCTGGCAGGTCACTCTCACACTGCCACAGTTACTCAGCCTGAACACTAGGGTACACTGACCAGACGGACACCACACAAATCAAATTCACATTTACACTGTACCTTTCACTTGTCCCAAAGTGCTTGACAATCCTGGCTGGACACCCGAGCTGGGAGGGTGGGGCAGGGCAAAATGGCCGAAAGCAAGATCAACAATGTTGAGGGAGTAAGTGAGTCAAAGCAACTCAGGATTGAGTTCCAGATTAATAAATGAATCCTTTATATTTGCAGCTTTCGCTTCAGAAGGATGGCCCAAAGCAATTCACATGCTCTACTGCAATATGGAGTGCGTATTTCATGGGTTCCTGTATTGCACATGTTGAGTTGAGTAGAACTCATGTGGCTCTTGAGTAGAATCGCTGTGCCAAACAGTGAGTCATTTGGAGCAGGAGAATGGGAGGCTTCCTTTCTCACAAAATGGCTGTCAGTGCGTTCACAGCTGGAACTAAAGGATGTGAAGAGCAGGGCAGAGGCAGGAAGGAGAACAGTCAAAGGAGGGCAATTCACAGTTTAAAACAAACACTGTTTAATGGCATCAACGTCACTCTGCCCCCAGCAGCTCATCGTGACATTATCAGAACATTGGTTCCAGAAACTGAACCCTCAGGCAGCGTCTTCTGAGATAATAATAATTCTCACATTTATCACATCATACCCAGACCTGATACACAGGAACCTACACAGACCATCTGTGCCATTTCAGGGCTCCCGAACGCTACTCCACATGAAGGCGCTAAGTAAATGCAAATTGTTCTTGCCGTATATTTTAAAACAGACGTCGATAGAATTTACATTCTTTTTTTTAAAAAAAAACAACTTAAAGATGCTCTTGACCTAACAATTCCGATGGAATTACATGTTTCCGCTTGTTTTTATCTGCAGATAAAATCCGACGAACGCATCCTTCGAACTGACCAGGGCCTGCTCCTGCGATCGTTACAGCTGACAGACGGTGGGATATACCAGTGCACCGCCACCGAGAACAATTTCAAACACGCTCTGACTCGCGTCCACCTGCGCGTGCTCAACAACGAGACGGTGAACTTGGTGCTGACCCATTCTGGGCTGCCCATGGCCAGCCTGCAGGGGGTCGGCAGCCCGGGCACATCCAGGGCACCTAACCCACAATACAAGGACCTCCTTCAGCTACTGAGCCAGCCCGAGATGGGGGTCATCAACCAATACTGCGAGGGTTACTGGCAGCGCCCGGCCAACATTGAGAAACAGAACTTAAACAAGCAGCAGAAAGACAAGCCGGTCAGAGAACAGAGGAAGCCTCGGAACCGCAGGAACCATCACACAGCCCCTCGCCAGCAGACATGAAGCTCTAAAGATAACAGAATTTCTTTAATATAAAAGTATAACTTCCCTTACAACGGACAGTATTTATTGTAGGCTGTATATAGTATGATAATTTGATTTCCTTGTACTTAACAACACAGACCCCATGACGTTCTGTCTGAAGCATAGGTACGCAAAGGGGGACTGCACTCCACTGAATGCGGAGTGCTGTAAAGTAGGATGTCTGGATTCACACACTGCTGTCTCTTTGTTGCTTGGTTGTCATGTTTTTAAAGTGTCAGCTAGAGGCAGACATTTTCCAGTGAACAAATGAAAAAGCCCTTTAATAAGCAAGGCGCTTTGATCACCCCGCTCCCCTTCGAAACACTCCCAGCCTCCCATTTTCCCTCACAGCATCAACCTGTTGCTCTGGAGTACTGGCCCAACTACCCTTCCTGGCAAACCACTATCAATACCCCAATATACACTGAATACAAACATGGGAATCGGCAGCAGTGTTTGCCTGTACCCTACATAATGTTTATAGATAAACACTGTTACATATATATACTGAACTACATACATATATTCCACTTTACAGTAAATTACGTAAATCTCTCCTGATGTGAAGGTCGCTGCATTTAAATGAAAGGATTACAGCAACAACTTGCATTTATACAGAGCCCCTCAAGCAGGACAGTATTTCAGAATCCTGCACAGCAGAGCAAGGATGGAAGGCATGTTTCCCCTTAAGTACCATAGGCTTAGTCAGAGTTATGTCTTAAGGTAGGACTAAAGTGGAATCCTGTGCCGTGTTGGTTGGAGAACTCACCTCACAAGCAATAGAACCTTGGTTTGATTCTTAGCCAAGGCGACACCGCAGGCAAGTTTCCTTACTTCACAAGCCTCTGTTTACCCAGCAGTCACTAGGAATCCAGTTGTTAGACGATTGGTGGATCTCTTTCGGGGGGTAATAATTCCTTCCATTTTTTTTAAATAACAACAATTTGGTCCCTCAATCCACTACTGTTTGTGGGACACTGCTGTGTGCAATTGGCTGCCTTGTTTTGCCCAAAAATATAGTCAATTCACTTTACAGAATATTCTCTGAAGAGCTTTCGGATGTCTCAACGACATAATAAGGTGTGAACAAATACAATCATTATGATTATTATTATAAAGTGGGTTGATTATTATTACAGGTTGTCCTAACTTTGCCCTTCACACCCCCCTTTTTCCTGTTTGCTTGGCACATCAGAGTCATGACTAAAAGTAAGTTAATCACGAAGTATGCAGGAATCTCCCTTTGTGGCAGTTTGCACAATGGGTCAATTCAGTCAAAGCCAAATCTCCTTTAACACTTATTCAGTTTCATCTGTAGCTTTTTTTTAATTTACACTCTTATTTTATACTACACAGCATTAAATAACTCGCAACGGTCCACCGCATCGCAGACTGCTTTCCTGTTTTACTTTTACTGTTATAAATTAAATAGCTTTGGAAGAAAAGGTTGTATAATTTTGTTAAAGTTGTGTGTTTTTTTTAAATGAAAGCTTTTCATTCTTGTCGCTGTTACCTTTGTTTTTAAAAAAAACTATTAAAAAAAAGTGTAAAAAACTTACGTTGGGGACATTCGCAAACCAATTCTCTCACAGCTCCCACTGCTCTGCGCCTAATATATAATATATTATCTGTTGATGTCACTTAACTTGTTTTCCATTTTGTTTTTGTTGTTTTTTTTAAAAAGGAAGCAAGTCTATTTTTAATAATGTTATTTGAACTTCAGGCTCAAAATGTCAGTGAACATATATTGTGCTCAGTGTAAATAACTGTAAATCTCAGAAAGGATAGGTCTCTTGGCTCATGTATTTGTCAGTCATTGTTTCTGTGCTGTTTCAACAGTTACTGAAGTGAAAGAACGCAGGGCTCCTGTCGATGAAATAAAACCAAATAAACACTGCCTCTTCTCTTCTCTTTCATGTGATCTCCAATTCCTTGATCCTCCTAACCTGCTAACTCCACGTCGACATGTCTGCTCCTTCCGGTCAGCAGCTCTGCTCTACGTTCCCCCCACCCACTCCCCACCCCACACCCCCACCTGACTCATTGCCAGATAGGTCTTCAGTCTCTCTATCCCCACTATTTGGAACTCCATCCCACATTTTTTTGGGCTTGCTCTCTCTCTTGTCTCCTTCAATGCATATCTCAAGACCCTCCTCTTTGAATATACCTTTGGTCACCCTCTTCCCCTACCCTCCATGCCCGCCACTGCTTCTGAGCTAGACGAGGAGTGTGCGGAGCTACTTTCCTGTCCTTGCCAAACAGCCACACACAACAGCAACGGTCACTGTCCAGAGACACGGATCAGTCGGATACAACCATAGAATATTACAGCATAGAGGGAGGCCATTCTCCCCATCTTGCCTGTGCTGGCTCTTTGAAAGAGCTACCAATTAGACCCACTTTGACCCCACAGCTCTGCAATTTTTTCCTTTTTTTATGCACCGATCTAATTTTGTTTTGAAAGCTATTATCAAATCTGTCCCTACCACACTTTCAGGCAGTGCATTCCAGACCGTAACAACTCCCTGAGTAAAATAATTTCTTCACATCCCCCCTCTGGTTGTTTTAGCAATTATCTTAAATCTGTGTGATGTACAGTAAATGAGAATGCAGCAGACACTGTTCTGCTGGAGTGTTGCAAGCACACTTTGCAATGACATACCAGCGTTAGTGGGCCTGCCATTACCTGCCCCCACTCTCCCAGCACTTTCACTCCATGTCAACGTAAAACGTACTGTGCACTCCCACAATGTGTAAATATCCTGGTCATTCACTTCACATGTGTGTCTGGGATGCTACAAAATCGTAGTCACTTTACAGTAAATCCTGCTAAATACTTTGAGACACCCTTCTGACGTGAAGGCTGCATCAAATGCAAGGATTATTTATCATTATTACCATTGTTAAATTACTATTATTAAATGCACTGTGAAAATGCAACACATCATACTCTTTACTGTAGCTGGTGAGTGACAACCGGAGACAGTTTATAAAGGGGGAGTCAAAGCTTGATATCTAGTAAGCAGCCTGCGGGTCTGAAATGCTACCCAGTGGCCCACAAAATAGAGTCAATCCACTTTACAGTACATCACGTGAAGTGCTTTCAGATGAAATATTACACAGCACCTTCACCCCACACCAGACACTGCAGCTGCAAGGACTCAACAATACCTCAGTCTCAATGCTTCCAACACATTCAATCAGTCACAATCATAGTGATAGCGGCTGTAATCCCCGTACTCGCTCCTTATCATTTCCCCACCCCACCACAACATCAAGCTCCTTTGTAAATGAATCCTGGCCTCAACCATCCTGCCTGGCAACCCGTACCTGTCGTTAATTACTATCTGGGAAAAGAAAAACTCGTTGTTTGTCCTGAAATTGCCCCCATTTACAATCTAAGTCCATGTTCCACTGTTTTGGTGGAGCCTAAAGAGTATTTTTGTTTTTTTATTCAATCCCATTTTAAACTTTGTACTCCTCTACTGGGTCCTCTCTCATAATTGAGGTTGGCTAATTACAGCTCATATCATCCTTGTTCTTCTCAGCTTGAGCAGCAAGTCAACTAGCAAGTCAACGATACTTTTCAGTTGAATCTTAACAAGTTCAAACCCATCCGTGGAGCACTTATTAACGTTTATCATTGTTAATCTTCATTTGCCAGTGTCAGTTAATGTGCATACGCTATAAACCTCTCTTTGTAGGACCATTGCTGCCATCTCCGGGACCATAGTTCTCCCCAACTTGGTGTCATCTATAAATATAACTATTTTACACTGACTCTGTGAACCCAGGTCACAGACCCAGTTATTTATAGATTAAAATGCCTATGAGGGGTTGAATGCCCAAAGGTTAATATTTCCCCTTGCACTGACCTGAACTCACACACCTGCACACTGGCAAACATATATATATATATATATATACTATATATTTGTGTGTAAAGTATATACATTTGTACATATATGTATAGATATATATATATATATATATATACATATATGTACAAATGTATATACATTTGTACATATATATATATATATACATATATGTACAAATGTATATACTTTACACACAAATATAGTATATATATATATATGTACAAATGTATATACTTTACACACAAATATATAGTTCATACTTGCACACACTTACACATACTCACTCGTGCCCACACATTCTGATCATGCACACTCGCATTGTCACATTGGCACATATGCACATAATCTGATTTCACAGAAATTCAAAAAAGATGAGGTTTAGACAACTGAGTGATTTTTTCCATGACAGATTTCCGGGTCAAAGTGTTTATTTGGCTCCAAAGCAATAGGCCGTGCGCCAGTCAGTCTGAGTCAGTCAGACCATGGGTCACATTTGGGTGTGTTGATTTCTCACAAATCCTGCGTCATACTCATTGCTCTGGTCAGACCACATTCTGAATACTACATATGGTTCTGGTCACTGCGACATAAGGCCCCAGAGGGAGTGCAGAGGAGGGCAACAAGGATATTCCCCAGAGGAATGAGCTATGAGTAATGGTACAATAAATTGGGGCTCTTTTGTACGTAGATGATTCAGAGGGGATCTCATCCAGAGAGTACGGTAATCAATAACTGGATAACTAGATCAGGTTGCCAAGGCAGGGTGGTTGAAGCCAGAGCATTTGGACGTCCCAAGGCACTAAAACGTGAAGTCGGGATCCGAGCAAGGGGAGTGGCAGGGTAGGGGTAAATCAGTATAAAGACATGAGCTAATTTAAATCTGTTTGTGTGTTTTCTCGTTAGATACACAGGACAGAAATGAGTGATTGTTCTATGTGAAGCAGAAATTGGGTGGAATGGAAATGCTCAACATTGGGCAGTGGTTTGGATATGTTACTACAGTACTAGCAAATATCAATTACATTTGCATAACTCCCTTTACGCTGGGTAGCAGCTTGGAGTGCTACATTGTGTGAAGGGTGCTATATAAATGCAAGTTGTTGTTGTTCATGTGATAATGTGCTGTATCAAGAGCAAGGAGAGTACCTGGAGAGATGTCTTAAGGCATTTCATAGGATTAACCCTGAGTGATTGAATGTATTTTCAGGCAAACTCACCAGTCAATTTGAACACAGTAATGTCCCAATTACCAATTTGTATCTGGAGTTGTGGGCTAAGTTGTGGGAGAAACTTTCCTTCTCTTTTTGAATCATGTCTTTAATGTCCACCTAAATAGGCAGATGGGATCTTGGTGTAACATGTCATCTGAAGAATAGCCCCTGCACTGGATAGTCAGCCTAGACAGTGAGTTCCAAGTTTCAAAAAGTGGTATTCAGGTCCCTCATCAATCAGAGCCCGTGTAGAAGATGGCGGAAAGTTCAGAACCATTGGATATATTTGATGAAACCTAATTGTGATTAGCTGAGTTTCTTCAAAGAGAGACTCAATCTTTGAAACCAACTGCAACAAGATCCATATTGCCATGTTCCTCACAAGCTCCAAATACAATCAAAATAAAATTTGTATAGCTCCTCTCATGTCTGAAGGATGTCCCAAGAAGCAAGTTTGGGTCTCTTCACCCATTGCACAGTTTCATTTAACAGGTCAAGGCTCCAACCTGGTTATATTTCCTTTGGATGGAATTGAGGTCAATCAGACTTGACAAGTAGTCTTACAAAATCGCTAATCATATCAGCGGCTTTCAACCCCTGAGTAAGCTGTGAACAGAGCCATCAAATCTGCTGGATAAGAGAGAGTGAGTTTGAAGCAGGCAATGATCTGCCTGCCAGCGAAACAGTTTAGCCACTCACTGAAGGAAAGTGAGAGATAAAAGTGGAACAACTATGAGTTAAATTGCTTAAAAAGAGGGATCGATTCAACAATAAAACTTGTTTGTGTCAATGAGGTCACAATGAATAGAGACCTCCCCACCCTCCCCATTTACAGAATCTACAGAAAAACTTCCCTTCTTCACAAAATGATATCAAATCTATAAAGGTCACACTCCCTCTCACTTCCCCCATCACAATTATCAGAGCAGCAGAGAAATACTGCAGAATTTGGTGTAAATTTAAATTTTTCACAAGACAATTGAACAACGATAATAACGCACACACAGACAAAAACACTGGCCAACCCAGATGGTTTCTAAGACGTATTTGTTGTTCACCTACAGCATGAAGATTTAAGGATTTGCCTCCGAATTGGACCACAGCTTCAGCTGACTACAGCAAGTCATTAATTCTCCGCTCTACCCACCTTTTACTTTCCTCTTGTTGTCCTTGGCTCTGATTGGAGAGCTCTCCTCATGTGGCGCGGCCGAACTCCCAAATCCTTCCAAGAAGTGTGGGCAGCGAGATCCGGAGACCAGAGCGAGCCAGTCCATGCAGTCCAGGTGACCTACACATTCCTCTTGCGGCTGCTGGTTCCAGAGACAGTGTAGGGGCACACTCTTGGGGTGAGTGTAAGCTCAGAGCACGCCTGAGGGAACATTCTTCTGAAAGCAGCAGCTCTTCCAGAACTTCAACATGGGAGCCGGAGCTAGCGCTGAGGAGAAGCATTCAAGGGAGCTGGAGAAAAAGTTGAAGGAAGACGCAGATAAAGATGCAAGAACAGTTAAACTTCTGCTGCTCGGTAAATAACACCTTACCCTGTGAGAGAATGGCCACAGTATAAATACAGACACCCCATAGCAAATGTCACATTAAGTGTTCCTACTTGATAATATGAGCCAGTAGATGAGAAGACCCGCATCACCCAGAGGATCCAATTGAAGATCCTGGCCCTCACATTCAAAGCCCTCCATAGCTATGTCCCACCCTACATCTGCGACCTCCTAACCCCTCTACCAACCAGTCCGCTCCCTCCACTCAGCAGGCTCCAGCCTGCTCCACGTCTCCCAACCCACCATTGGCGGGCGAGCCTTCAGCCACTCTGCCCTCAACCTCTGGAACTCTATCCCGCAGTTCCTCCCCCTCGCCCCCTCGCCCCCTCCCTGGGCTCCTTCAGGTCAGGCCTCAAGACCCTCCTGATGTGAAAGGTGCTATACAAGTGTAATTTTGTTGTTGTTGTTGTTGCATTTCTTCGTGCTTAAGATCTAACCAGGCAATGAGTCATTGGTTTAGCTCTCCAGATCTGGGGGGTTAGAGCATAGTGGGGTGTTGGGTGGTCCCACATGTACAATAGGAAACAAAGCTGTTATTACTTTAAAGATTTTTTTTTCTCCTCCTTTTCATCTCCCCATCTCTGTCTCCTTGTCCAATTCTCTTTATCCTGTGGGATGGTTCCAATAGTCACCCACTGGTACCTTTTCAAGTGTTCATTGTTCTCTGAGCCCCGTTGCCTAGTGTCAGTTGGCTATTCAATCATGGGAGCAGCATTCAAGCCAGGTTTGATCCCAATCTCATTGGATGTCCAGCTAGAGGTACTCGGGAAGCCTGGAAGAGTCTTCCTTCTCTAATTCGGAGATGCTGAAGTTTGAGGATAAGTGCTGACCAGGACTCGAACAGAATCTGGTCTGTGCGGCTCAAGTACAATTACGTCCAAATATTTTAATCACCAACAAAGTACAGGCAGAAAACCTTTGTATTCCAAACATGAATCCCATTCATGTGTGGTCCATGGATGTGATGTGGATGTGATCCACGGATCCCACAATTTAGCTGTGAAAGGCTAGCTCTAGCTAATAATATATCACGCCAACAAAAATCAAACTGAACTTGGAAACTCACAAATGTAAAATGCTCAGGCAAATGTTTACTATAAAATAATGGCATTGGCATCTGAAGGGTGTGAGAATGAACATGCATCTCTTTTGCAAAATTGCGCTTGGTGTGTAAGTCTAAGGGAGTTAATCTGAACTCTGTGGTTTTTTTATTCTTAATGCATTTACTATCTAATACTGTGAAAGTAAGACAGCAAGGCTCTGATTTCATGTTTGTTCTGAAGTGTGCTGAGCAGCAATCCTGTTTGTAGCAATGTCCTGATGAAAGTGATGTGAAGCTACATATTGCCCCTGCCTGACCGCCCAAATGAAGCTTGTTTCTTTCTGAATGACATTCCCTCATTCCTGCTGCCAGGAGCGGTGGTGGGCTGGTGATGGTGTGATGGTGGAGTGGGGGTGGGGGGGTGGGGGGGTGGGGGGGGTGGGTGCGGGGGGTGCGGTGTGGAAAGAATAACGAGAAGATAAAAGTAAGGAGATTTATGTACATCACATATGACACATGGCATTATCTCAAGCCAATGAATTGTTAAACCGTGCATGTATGCTTGAGATAATGCCATGTATGAAATGTATTTATAAACGGAATATCTGATTATATCCGGATTTTATGCCTGTCCACTTCTATTCTTAGCTGACATGACATTGCCATGTTAGGGGTGCACTGTATTGTTGGATGTGCCGTCTTTTGGATGAGCTGTTCAACTGCACTCAGGTGGTCATTAAAGATCCCATGGCAGTCTACCAGTGCAAAGATGATTGCAATTTTTCATCATTATTATGTGGTCAAGAGTTCAGATGAAGGCCGTTATATAAATGCAAGTTGTTATTGTGGTCTCGCCCACCGTATGTCAACGATCTTCTCAAATCCTATCAACCCCACCACTCCCTTCATTCACTTTCCTAGCTGCCCCAACACGGACAAGCAGGGTTTCAGTTTATCTCTCCCCATACTCTGGAACTCCTTCCCGGAATCCCTCCGACTCGTTCCCTCCTTCACCTCATCTCAAGACCTACCTCTTTGTACATTTGTACATGCTTCAGTCATTTCCCTCCCCACCCCATCCTCCTTGATTTCCGCTCCAGTTTGAGTGCCAAGGATACATTATTAAGTATCTTGGGAAATCCTCAGACGTTAAAAATGCTGTATAATTGTAAATTTGTATTTGTTGAGGACAGCATTGGCGCATCGACCTGGAACACTGAATAGACTTTTTTTTAATCTTCTTAATGTATACACTGTGAAATTACAGCAAGGCATTAAGAATGGCTAGTGTGGAGATTACACAGGCTCTGACTTCACATTCAATGTGAGTTACGCCGAGAGCAGTAGCCCTGTATCTGCCAGATTTTGACAACATGGAGACAACAAGGGCATTGAAGCTGCATACTTCTCCTGACCCTCCAAACAGAGAATAAGGCTTGGCACTCGAGCTTGGTTGGTCGTGCGATTGCGGAGGGGAATGATGGTTGAAATTGTGGTCAAAGAGGTTTTCTCTCCTTGTTGTACGTAGTTTGCTAGAGACACTGGGAAGTGTAGCTTTTTCTTCAGCGATATTTTTCTGAAAAAAATAATCATTTGGTCACTCAATCCACAACTTTTTGTGGAAACATTGTTGTGTTTAATCCATACAAATCTAGTCAATTAATTTTACAGTCTATTCTGTGAAGCGCTATGATACATCTCAATGACATAACAAAAGCGCTATTTCAAATGCAAGGATTATTATTAATATTACTTGTTTCTCTCTTGCAACAGTCATTATTTAATGACTACAGTGCAGAGATGTAGCACAAGTGACAGCAAAACAATAAAAACTATAGAAATTTATAGCAGAAATATAGAATGGCCTTCTTATATTATACTGTATTATAATATAATATTATATGTGAGTGCTACCTTTTTTAAGAATAATCCTTTCTGTCCCAACCTAAATGTCTGTGTTTAATTAGCTCAGTGTAACAGGGAAGCAATGAGATGACCATTGTCAGTTATTTTAAATACATATGTATTACACACACATTTAGGACAGTTCTTTAAAGGATTATTCCTAACTTGATGGAGTATATAAAGAAAGAGAATCACCATGATTTGCGTTTCTCCCGCAAATATACAGTTAATTTTCCTTCTATCCTTCCCCCTATCCTGACCACTCCACCATTGCTCTGGTCCCTACCTGACTGTTCAGCGCCTTGGGATGTCCTCCTGATGTGAAAGGCGCTATATAAATGTAATTTTGATTTTGATTGATTGATTTGGAGAGACAGGTGGAGACACAGCATTGGACACATTGGATGTGGAACTGGAGACAGCTTTGGTGGATACACTTAGATACTAACACCTTCACAACGCAAATATACCTTCACTGAAAGCCATTCCAAGGGACAATCCAGATTAATAAAAGTCTCTCACCATCTCATACAAACTCAGAGAGAGAAAACAATCAGCTGAGGGGTAGTTTTTGAGAAGTATTGGTTGGTCAGAGAGAAAAGGATTTATCGATATTTCCAGGATGGTAGAAAGCAAACTCGAAGGATATTGGTCTGGTATTTATCTAGCAATTCCTATGTTCCTATGATAGATTCTTCAAAGCACCAACTCATTCATGTAGACTTAATGATGCTGCATTTGATTGCAAAACACATGGTGTTGTCCTGCTGAAGCTGGTGGCTTTAAAGGGAGCTCTGGTGTTAGAGGAGAGACTGGATCTGATTTAAGTCTCAGAGGAAGGCAAAAGACTGCTGTCCTCACCACTTTCATTTCCTTTGAATGCTGTTTCTTTAGGCTATTTTCTCTAGTTTATTACAATAGGTTTCTCCCTAATCTTCAGATTGCTTTGTTTTATTAGCACAATAGGATGTTTGTGATAGGCTGGAAGGTCTTCATTTCAGTCAGAGAAAATAATATCTCTCTTTTTAATAAAAAAAACATTACTATTCCCTTCCCTTACTTAATGTCCCAAACAAATGTTAGCCCTGGGTTCTGGTAGCACAAATAAACAAATGAAGAGCTGCAATAAAGACAGAAATTGCTGGCAACAGGTTAGAATAGATGTAAAATAGAAAGTAAAGACTGGGTTATCATCTCCAATTTGGGTGTGACAGACCCCCTGACTTGAGGATGCACCTGAGATGTTATTCTTCTTTTCTCCTGAGATCCAAATTGAGGTAACTTCAAATATATTCCGAACAAGTTGATGACCCTATATAAATAGAATGCCATAGAATGATATGAACTCAGACAATGCTATAAAAATAACAGTGCACTTGCAAGTCATCTAGCACATAAACCAGCTCCTCACCAGAGTAACTCCCACTGGCTAACTAAACGTGGACATTTCCTGCACAGATGGAGGACATTGCTACCGTTTCTAAATCTCATTTCTTTTTCAAATGAATCCCATTGTCCAGATCTCTCCTCACATGGAGTCCCTCATTGTAACGGTTAGCGTTCTCGCCTTGCAAGCGAGAGGACTCGGGTTCGATTCCCGGGTGGGGTTTCCTTACTCCACAAGTAGGACACTGCTGTGCGCAATTTTCTGCTCAGTTGCTCATCCAGTTTCCTTTGGAACAATTTGATGGAGTGAGTGTCAATAGTCATTTGCAGCAACAAATTCCACATCACGTAATAAAATCCTAGGTGAGAAAATTCCTCTAATGTCCCCCTGATTTTCTGCTAATAATCCACTGGAGTTAATTGCTAATTGCAATGGGCTCAGAGATCTTTTGGTTTGTTTTGGTCTGCCTAACAGGTATGGATATGGAAATCCATCACTGTGGTTAAGAGTATTCAGGCCAAACATTGACACATATATACATCCCTCCCACATATGCAAACTACCGTATTTTGGAACGGAATGCACACTCTCTCCTCACACTCCTTACTCAGTTACAGGCCAATGGGTGTATAGCTGAATGGATTCCCCGGGAGCATAAAGGAAGTAACATGTTTCAAATAGACTTGGCCATGTGAGCTTCAGATAACCTACTAATGCTATAGCCCTGAAGAATATGGGACATATCCCAGAAGCAACTTGCAAGCAGCATAATCCAATTTGGAAAAGCTCAAATGATATCATAAAAATAGTTGATGATCGGAAATTGAATGACAGCCTTAATCAGGCCGACAGCTATTTGATATTGAATGTTATTATCCTTGCAGTTATACAGAGCCCTGCAGGTTGGCGGGCGGATTGGCTCAGAAATTAGAAACAAAGTGAATGTTGTTACAGAGGCAAAACATGGCAGTCAATGTATTGTGACCAAATTTCATGGCTCAATCGATAAAGAATAAATAACGGTTCATAAATAATTAAGGTTCATTCAAAGCACAAGGTTATGTAAATAAACACGCCAGCGCAATGCTGTATACAGGGACTGAATAATCGAATGGTGCTTTGCAACAGGGGTGACTGGGAGTCAAGAGAAAGTGGGTTAAAAGCCCATAGGCCATCACATGACCAGTAAAGCTCTCTGTCGTCAACCACTGATTGATGAATGAGTGCAGCCCGATGTACACCAGACACTTCACCTTAGATGTCCTAGTAATACACACAGGAATCGTGTCACTCTAATACATTTGAGAGACCTTCAGCGATGCGGGGCCTCCCTGCACCTCATTCAGTTGAGGATGTCACTGACAGTGTTTCAGATTTAACCAACAGAACCGCACCTCCAGGACAGCCCCACTCTGTGGGACATTGTTGTGTGTAAATTGTTGTGTGCCATTTTCCTATAGATAGCAACAACGACACTGCTGTAAATCCTGTGAAGAATCCTCAGACATTTCAACTAAAATCTCTGAGGAAATCTCTGACCACGATTTTCCAAACAGCAGCAGGACCGGTGTCAGTGAGTCACTGATCACAGCCATTTCCTCCTCACATTGACACAGGAATAATACTCGATGATTGTGCGGCACTGAGCACGCCTAGAGAAACTGCTCCACATTGTAGAAACAAGGAAGAAGCACAGTGGTCACACAGCCTCAGCCTGACCTATAGGGTCACTAATGGGTACAGACAGAGCCTCTCGGACAATTCTAGGTGAGAGATTCTAGAGAGGCAAACAAAAAGGAAGTTGTCCAACTCTGATCACTGTGGATGTTGTTGTTTGCCTCACACAATATAGCCAGGTATGTTAGATACTATCACCAACAAGATGCCTAAAGTGTTCTCTAACGAGGATGCTACTGATAGTCAAACATAAGTGAGCTGTAACCTTCACTAAGGGGATGCTAGGTTTACTTCAAGGGCATTGCATCAGTGTGGCAAAACATTGTTCTTATCTCCATAATACCTTAATAAATAGGATTTGTTTAACCCTACATATTTCACAAATAACTACAAGGTCAATTATCCGTCAGCTACATTTTTTTTAGCTTTGAAGCAACTGAGAGGAATTCCAATATCCTGAGGTCTAAACTGACAGATTGAGTGCATAATGGAAGTGAACAACAACTCAAAGAGCGTATCGTATGCTGATTATATTTCACTGTGACTCAGTTGGTAGAACTCTTGCTTCAAAGATGGAGCTGTGATTGACATGCAGGCGGACTTGCATTGGAAATTTCCACGCTGTGGAGTGATAGGACGCGGTGTAGTGAATGTGTATTTTTGTGGCTGGACATCCACACATAATAAGCATTTGATAAATTCTAATCCAGGCTCCTCTGGTTTAAGTATGGCTACCGTTGTGACTGTTCAATCATCAAAATACGTAAATCACGGGAGAAGATTCAATGAGATTGGCTAGAGTTCCCAGTGGGCTGGGTTGGGTGGGTGGACGTTAGTCATATCTTAGAATGGACAATGGCAGGATTTGGCAGCTGGAGGGGTAGCAATAGGTGAGCGTCCTCAAATGCCAGTGTCAGAATTGGTTTGTAATAAGGAAACAATAGGAACAACATCACCACTTGTTGTTCCCGTTTGACCCAGTTTACTAACTGCCGCGAACATCTGCTGTCCCTGACCCTGTCACGTTTTGCAAGTGTCAGCGATTTAGTACACAGGTTACCTGGCAACCATTATTCTCTTCAAAGTCAATTAATCCTGAGGATTACTCCAGCAGAGGGAGGGGGGGGGTGGGGGGGGTTGGGTGGTCTGGCTGCTCTAACTGCTGAACCTGATCCAGTAGAGGGCAGCGAAACAGGTGGCCTGGCCACATGTTTTAATCATGCATTTCAAATCCAAAACACACAAGAAAATTCAGAACCAGATGTAAAGTTGACGGCCAACAGTTCTGATCTCCTTCACAGTCTCACTGACACAATGCTCGTCAGTTCAGGGATGAAACAGAAAGTGTCGGAATGAGAGCAGGTGTTATGGGTTTGAGTGTTTGAGTGTTGTGATGAACGGGTGGTGACAAAATTGTACAGTGTCAGGAGGACGTTTCAAGGTGTTGGACAGACCGTATTCAGGACCCGAACTGGGGGGAAGGATTGGGGAGGGTGGAAGGCAGTGGGGGGGTGAAAAGAGGTTAAACAAAAGCATGGTCAAAGAGGAGGGCCATGAGGTGGTCTTTAAGGAGACATGCTATCGATCTATAATAATAATCCTTATATTTGATATAGCTCTAATCACATTGTTGAGATGCTTCAAAGTGCTTCACAGAATAAATTGTAAAATAGATTGACTGTGTATTTCGTGGAAGAAATGTGGCAGCCAATTTACTTACAGCTGTGTCCCACAAACAGTCATGGATTGAGTGACCACATTTTCTGGTGGAGGGGGTGGGGTGGGGGGATTACTATTGGAAAATTGATCTGCTAATCAGCTAATAGCCAGGTTCCTATTCATTGCTAGGTAAACGGAAGCATTAGGGAAACCTGCCTAAGGTTTCACACCGTCTAGGAATCAAACCCAAGTCTTCTCGCTTGCAAGCCCAATGCACTAACCACTACATTACCATGTGCCATCCTTTGGATGAGATGTTAAAGATTCTATTCAAAAAAGATATAATCTAATCCTATTTTTTCTTTACTTCTCCCATTACTGTATCTATAAACTGGAGTTATAAACTCCATTTTCATTCACCTGTTCTTTCCCCTATCATGTTGTTCGCTGGTGTTCACTCCCACAATCCCATTCCCCGTTCTCCCCCTTAACCTTCCTTATTAATTCCCCTCAATGTATTTATCCAAATGGCTCATACATGCTGAGATAGGACAATCACCTTGCAAGATATTCAGCGTGTATAACAGAACCAAATGCAGAGCTGGAGGTAATGAGTTTGCCATTCAAAGTCACAAAGTCAAAGAATGGGATGAAGAGATGTCAGCTGGAACCACAGGCTCCCAGTGTCTCCCGATACCCCTGCAGTTAATAATAATCAGTACTTGCACACAGCTTCATTTATCATGCAATCTTTCTTCTGCAGGTAGAAATCTTTATTAGGGGCTAATTATACCATTAAAAAATAATTATAGGCAACAATAGACCCTGGCAGCCTTCACCACAATATCAGTCACTTTCAATGCAAATATCTGAAGGGTCTCATTTTCTCTCTGAGCCCCTCTCATCAATATGCTCCGTGCCTATTTCTCATACAGTCCCACCTCCCACTGCTTTCTAAGAAAAGAACCAATTATAGCAAAAAAATGCAAGTAAATTGCTTCCACATGGAGTGAAACGCTTCAATATTCAGCAACACGCTCATAGTTTCAGCACACGTTCCTTCAGCAAGGCGTAACAAACTCATCACAAATTCATTCTACTAGAATATTCCACGTTCATAATCCACAACACAAAGGCAGACATTATAGATGAGTATTAAATTCATTTCCACTGCTTTTGGCTGCAAAACTATCTCTGCGCTTCACCTGCTGAGTAGCTTCAAAGTGTATCAGCAGGATGTCAGCCTGGCTCAGTCTCCTGGTGTCAGCCAGCCTTTGCCTGAGACATCAGACGATCAGACCCCATCTCTGCCTGTTCAGGTGAATTTTAAAAATCCCAAAGCAATATTCAAAAGCAGAGGGAATTTCTTGCTGTGACCTGACCAACAATCCCACAGATAAAATGGATCATTCACTTCTTAGCTGTTTGAGGGGCATTGCTCTGTGCAAATTGGCTGCTGCGATTGCTTGCAAAATGTGCAGTCGCTACATTTTTGCAGTGAAGCCCATGAAGCATTGTGAGACATTCTTCTGATGTGGAAAGCGTTACTGTATATCTAATGTAAGGATAAATTATTAATAATTAGTGCTTAGTGAACAGCATAGTTTAGTTTACAAGGAACGTGAATATAGGAAATCAACAAAGCTGTGATTTCACGATTTTATTTTTAAAATTGGTTTGAAGATAAAACAAGACGCCCACGTTATACTATTTAACAAGTCGGTGACTCGTGCCGCTTCTGGGAATGATCTACACATTGGAAGGCACAGAGGGTGGTTGGGAATTTCTGCAATAGAAGCACAATTGACTAAATTGAAAGAAACAACAGGTTGCTGTTTGCGTCGGACCCTGTTAACTGTCCCCCGGTGTTCGGAAAACAGTAATTGCTTTTCTGTGTTTTGTACATTTCCATCTAAGTTAAAAAAGACATGAAGGAAAATCTGTGAATATAGTATTATCCTGGTATCGGCCTTGCCTTTGCATTCCATCAATCTGTTACTGTAGAACATCTTCCGCTGAGACAGTGAATCTGCCTTTAACAAAGAAACTCTCTGTAGATGGACAGTGAAACTGCTGTCTCCTGATGGAGTGACTGATGCTTCCTTTGCAATGAAACTCCCTGTGCACCGCGATCCACTTACAGTGTAACCCCCATCTCCTGATGTAGTCAAACTCTCGCGTTAAATTTGTTGAAAGATGCAGTCACTGTATCCATAGCAGTATACGGAATGCCGCTTGCATTTCCAAAGGCAAGTGACGAAAAGACACGTAAAGAGCAGAAATCAAAGGAGATATAAAGCGTAAAAACACAACTCACTTCTTTATAGAACTGCATATGCCAAACCATCACAAAGCGCTGTGATTTGAACTTTTATAGACAACCAATGACAAGCTATGCGATTACTCCAACACACACTCGGGCATCCCCAAGTCTTGACTCTTCCCAAGCTAATATTTTGTTTTACAATCAGATAGGCAGGATGTTACCCTCCAAGGAGAGAGAGCGCAATCCATCCCAACAATCTAATCTCTGGCAATTTTCATTTGTCGATGGGAATTCTCAATTTGGTTTGGATCCTCTTATGTGTCAGACACCCAGCGTACTAAAAAAAAAGCAGGAAATACCGAAGCCTTTTTCTGACACAACAATATCCAAACGCAACACGAGGTGAACGTATTACTAATTGAGGAGTGGAGTGGCTGGGGAGGGGCCAGCGACTGAGTCTCACTGACATGCGATATTTCGCCACGTTTATCTTCCCATTTCTTCAATGAAGGAGGTTTATTATGCACAACGTGAGATTCACAACCAGTGGAGAGATTCATTACTTAGGCAATTACCAACCGATCTTTCTTCATTGACTGCACATGCGTTTACACACGATGCATAACACAGCTGTGTTTACACACCGTTAACACAGGAGACTGTGGACAGTGAGCTGCAGAGAAAGTTGGTGTTAAACACATTAATGTCACTTTAAAGCGGGCACATTGTGAGAAGTCTCCTACTGCACAATCGGGCCTCAAGTGAGTTATGTTACTTCAAATACAACTCTAAGAGCACGGAAAGCAAAGCTCTTTTACACTGCCTCATTCTTTCCAAACATCTGGAAGTGGTTCTAAGAGCAGAAATTCAACAAAAACTATCGTTATATTTCACAGAGGGTTCCTGACAAAGGAGCTGCCTACTAACTCCTTTGTTTAAGAGCTAATTGTGTGAAATACTCGACTGACATCAATGTTGTCTCAGGCATTCCAGGGCTTTAGGTAGCTGGAGGCAGGCGTGCGAATGGCTTTCCGGTTTCGCTACATCTGGCAATTTCTGGTCCTTTTAGAACTTGCAAAAAAGCGGTGAATCCCATTTACTCTCAGCAAATGGTAACCAGACACGTTTCCAATTCAGGCCAAAAGTCACGTAAAAAGACAACTCCAAGTAACATTTACACTGCAGTTCATTCCAGGGGAGCAAGGAATGAGAGTAAAGTGAAAACAACAACAAAATTAGTGCCTTTCACATCAGGAGAACGTCTCAAGACATAGGACAGTCATTGTTTTAGACATGAGGTGGGGTTGGGGATGGGGAGGGCGGAGGGAAAGGTGGGGATTTGGGGTGATCGATGGGACCATCGAAGAGGATTGTCTTGAAGGAGGCCAGGGAGGAGATGAGGCGGAGGGACAGCAGGACAGAGTTCCAGAGGTTGGAGGCAGAGTGGCTGAAGGTTCGCCCACCAATGGTGGGGCAGATGGGTCGGGTACGTGGAGCAAGCCGATTCCTGACTGGCTTGGTGAGGTTAAGTGTGTAACCATGCAGGTTGATGCTGCCAGTACCTCTTACGTGAAGGAGCCAATCAGGTGGGCCCCAGTCTTATTGATGTTCAAGTGTAGAAAGTTAGCTCTCATCACACGCCAGACTAAAACATAAACCTAGCTCTCAGCATTTTAAAGACCAGAAGTAAATGTAACTTTTAAGATGCGTATTTCTCAAGTATTTCTAACATTGAGAAGCTTGAATTAAAACATCCTACCCTGATTTGGCAACACAACATGCGTTCCTTTTACATCTCCATATTCATAAACACAGATTTAGCCTAGTGCACAGGAAGAGGAGGGAAACGGCATTAGAGTGGAGAACTCCAGTGGGGGATTACACATCAGCACAGACACAATGGGTAGAGAGAGCAAGGAATGGGATTAACGTAGAGAACTCCACTGGGGAACAAGTACCAGCAAGGACACGATGGGGGGAGAGTAGTTAATGGGATTAAAGAACTCCAGTGGGAAAGCGAGGCACCAGCACAGACAACATTGGCCTTCTAAATTGAGAATTCCAATATTCTAAAATTCATTGTGTAAATTCATGCTCACACAGAGACTCTGAGCTCACAGTGTAAGATGATGCTATAGGGCTGGGGGAGCGATATTTTCAGATGAGATGTTAAATTTGAGGTCCCGTCTGCCTGTTGAAGTGAACATTAAAGACCCTACAGCACTGTTCAAAAATAAAAGGGACTTTCTCCTGACGTTATTGAAACCCACAAACAAAATTGGTCATTCACTCCACGACTGTTTATGTGACGTTGCTGTGTGCAAATTAGCTGCCACGTTTGCTTACAAATACACAGACACGATTAGACTTTATCCCTTTAAAACATATAAAGATTTATAACCCAATACTGCAGAGCCACCTAGTGTGCGAGTTGTGCATAGATGCTGTTTGGAAACTCGATGAATTAATACACGATAGCCTTGAGATCCATCTTATCACATCATCAAGAAGCCTCAAAGTGCTTCACAGGATTTTCTGTAAAGAGCAGTGTCCGAATATTTGTAAGCAAACAAGGCAGACCATTTTAACATGGCAACGCCCCACAAAAGCTACAAATTGAGTGACCAAGTTTATTTGGAGGATTGTTGGCCAGGGCACATTCCCCAGCAATTCACTGGATTGTCAGACTGGGCTGTCACCTCAAAGCCCCGACATGAGACAGGAACCCATCACTTTGGCTCTTTAACCTCCTCTCTTGCTGTGAGATATTATATCATCACCCAATCTCTTGCTTATTTTGTCTCCTCTCTTCCAGGGGCTGGCGAGTCGGGCAAGAGCACCATCGTCAAACAGATGAAGTGAGTGTTTCTTTTCTTTGTGTTAACTGGTAGTATAGTTCCAATGTGATCGCCAAGGTGCTGGGTTCACTAACACCACCCTCTAGCACACACACACACACACATGCACATAGCTCCCCCTCATTCGCATACATACATACACACAGCTCCCCCTATCACTTCTACTCACACACACACCTACAGCCCCTTACCAACCCATACTCACACACAGAGCATCCCCCACCCATACTCTCATATCTACACACAGCTCCCCCTCTCACCAATACTCTCTCTTATACATACACACAGTGTACAATGTAGAGTGTATAATGCAGGGTGTATAATGAGGAATGTATAATGAGGAGTGTATACTGTATGTAGAGGAGCAGAGAGGGGGCAGAGTGAATATTCTAATGCTTGGTTGTCTCTCTGACAGAATTATTCACCAGAACGGTTACTCACGGGAGGAATGTCTGGAGTTTATCAGTATCATCTACGGCAACACCCTGCAGTCCATGATGGCCATCGTCAAGGCAATGACCACATTCAGCATTGGGTATGGAGATAGCGCCCGGCAGGTCAGTGCCACGTGGCTCTCACTTTTCCCCGCATGTGATAAATAATAATACAGTACTAATCCATGCGTTTGATATAGCGTTTTCACATCTTCTAGACATCTCAAAGTGCTTCACAGAAAATACTGTAAAGTAAATTGACTGTATATTTGTGGGCGAAACAAGCATCCAATTATGCACAGCAGTGTCTCCCAAGTAGTGGATTGAGTGACCAATTTTTGGGGGAGGGATTATTATCGGCCATATGGGGTAAGGAAACTTGCCCAAGTTTTCGCCTAGCCTGGAATTAAACCCAGGTGTCTTGCTTGCAAGGCGAGTGCTCTAGCCATTAAGCTATAGGACTTCACATATAATGCCTTATAAGGTTTTCAAGCTATCTCAAAGCATTTCACAAAATATACTATAATGTGAATTTATGGGAAATTGATGCATTTTAAGCCCTCACTGGGTGGATGGCTGGTACCAGGAACTCCCTGAGATCTTCATAGATCAGCATGAAATGTGTGAGAACATTTCATCTAACTTCCTGTCCTCAGCTCAGGAGCCATCGAGCGATGGTTCAACCAGTTAGATGTGCAGAGTTTAAGCAGCAGAGACTTGTCTCTGCAAAACCAATCAAGTTGGATTCCAGTTGCTGGATGTACAAACGTGTGTTCACAAACTTGGAGACCAGGTAACACCCTCCAGCTGACGTCACCCCAAGCCTCAGAGTTTCCTTATCAGCTATCTGGCGGGAATCTGCCTTCAGTGTGTTGGGGGACCTTTACAGGACAGCTTGTGACGTGTTAGCCTTGTGAGGTGTTGTGACTGTGAAACTCTCGAGAGCGAGTCCAATTCCGTGTAACTTATTCACGCAATGGGTGAAAATCACTTCCAAAAAGTGTGGTGGAAGCAGGAAACATCAATGTATGTAAGAAGAAACATGATGCATACGTGAGGGAGAAGGGAATAGAGGAGAGGGGAATAGGAGGTGGAGTGGGGGTGGGGAGGGAGGTGGTTGTTGTGTGGAGAATAAACACTGGCATGGACTGGTTCGGTGCTGTAACACTCTGGCTGTAAATGCTCTGCCTTGCGCGCTCTCACAACACTGCTTTCTCCAGGATGACGCTCGCAAGTTGATGCATCTGGCAGACACCATTGAGGAGGGGTCAATGCCAAAGGAGATGTACGAAATCATCAGCCGCCTGTGGAAGGACTCGGGAATCCAAGTCTGCTTCGATCGAGCGTCTGAATACCAGCTGAACGATTCCGCAGGCTAGTGAGTCCTTCTAATAATTACACATGCCACACACACTTTAGTGGGGATGATGTGGGGTGGGAGGGAACCGTTTTTATTCTTTGTGCGAATGGGACAAAATAGAAAATGTGTGTGTAGTACAGCTCTGTGGCCATCAGGGGACACAGGTTCACCATGTACAGTATAACCAAGCCTTCTGCACACAACACCATCACCACACAGTTTGTTTTCCTCCAAGGCAGGCATTAGCGGCGGAAAAGGGAGATTAGCAGATTCTCTTTGAATTCCACAATTCCGCAAACTCCAATTCCACATTCCCAGCAGTAGAATATCACAATTGAAGTAATCCCTCATAGTGGTCTCAGAAGTCTAGTTCCTGAGCCAGCAAGTCCTCAGTAGTCCAAGGCACTGACAATGATGGCACAGCACACCAGCAGGATTTGGGGGGGCAGAGTGGTCACAGGGGACAAGGAATCCTCCCACTCAGTTGCTGTTCACCCTGCAAGCCAAAGTCTTAATGGGGTCTCTAGCTGGACAAGCTATTCTTTTTCAACAGAGGTCCCCACTGTGTGTTACTGACTGTTTCTCCTCTGCTCTGTTGCCTGTGATGACCAGTTATCTGAATGATCTGGACCGCATTGTGATGCCGGGATACCTGCCCACGGAGCAGGACGTCCTGCGCTCCAGGGTCAAGACCACAGGCATCATTGAAACCCAGTTCTCGTTTAAAGACCTCAACTTCAGGTATGGACAAGCAGTGTTGCCCAATAAACACTGTCCTCCAAGTGTGTATGTGTGTGTGTGTATGATGGGGGAAAAGGGGGATGATGAGATGTGTGTTGGTGGGGATGAACTATGTGTGGGGTGGACGAGATGTGTGTGGGGGTTGATGAGGTGTGTGGGTGGTGATGAGGTGTGGGTGGGGGTGATAAGGTGTGTGGGAGTGGAGGAATGAGGTGTGAGTGGGTGGGGGAAATTAGGTATGTTGCGGGGTGGGGGTGGGGGGGGGGGCGGGGGGCGAGGTGCAGTGGGTGTTCGTGGGGGAGGAATGGTGTGTGGTACTGTCAGTGTGATCACTGTTGGTTATCTGCTTTCCGCTCCCGCCTCCGCCTTACCCTGTCCAGGATGTTTGATGTGGGCGGCCAGCGTTCCGAACGCAAGAAATGGATCCACTGCTTCGAAGG
Source organism: Hydrolagus colliei (assembly GCA_035084275.1). NCBI lineage: Eukaryota > Metazoa > Chordata > Chondrichthyes > Chimaeriformes > Chimaeridae > Hydrolagus > Hydrolagus colliei. Next base: position 6,770,862 of record CM068753.1, read on the forward strand.
TGTGACCTGCATCATCTTCATCGCGGCGCTGAGCGCGTACGACATGGTACTCGTGGAGGACGATGAAGTGGTGAGCAGGTTTGGGAGAGGCTCTGGGGCGGGGGTGGGGGTGGGGTTGTGGTGGAGGGGTCGACGATCCTGAGTGGTGCCCAGTTTTACACGTCGACCTCCATAAAGTAAGCCAGGAATAAACTGTGTGGTGTGACAGGTCCATCTTAGCCCTGGACTTAACCCTGTTCTAACTGCTCTGTATCTTATTTTTGATCAGCTGGGGGTCTGACATATGTAGAAACCCATCACCTAACCCCAAACTGAGAATTCCATGCATCCCAGCCACACATGGAAACTCCAGGGAGAGACTGTTGGAATGAGATGCAGAGTCTCTCCCTGCAGGGACACACCCTGCTTATCTAATTTGCTGTGCGCAATTGGCTGCCGCGTTTCACCCACCTACAAATATACAGTCAATTCACTTTACAGTATATTCTATGAAATGCTTTGAGACGTCTAGAAGAGTTGAAAAGCGCTATATCAAATGCAAGGATTATTATTATTACTAATGCCGGAAAGTATTAGGTGCAGGTTGGCAAGAGCCATGTTTGCGTTGGGGTAACTAGTGAACCCTAACCAAATAAAATCACCTAGCTTGTTGTATAAAATATTTGGCCAACTCAATCCATGACTTTTTGTGGGACACTGCTGTGACCTGTCACATTTTGGCCTTAAAAATATACAGTCAATTCACTTTACAGTATATTCTGTGAAGCACTTTGGAACATCTCAAAGTCAGCATAAATCCAACGCATGGATTATAATAATTATTATTATTTTGATATCGCTGTCTAGAAAGCTTTCCCGCTGCTTGACCAGCTAGTAACCCCCCCGCCCCCATGCCCCCTCCACTTCCCCTTTTGGGCTTTGGCTTGCAGGGTTAGAGTGCTCTGTAGAGTGCTATCAGAACCACAAGCTCCCTTTATGCGGGGAGATCATCTTGGGAGTGGCTGATTTACCTTCTGTCTGTCTGTCCGTCCGTCACAGAACCGCATGCACGAGAGTCTTCACCTCTTCAACAGTATCTGTAACCATCGTTACTTCATTGCCACCTCCATCGTGCTCTTCCTCAATAAGAAGGACGTCTTCCTGGAAAAAATCAAGAAAACTCATCTGAGCATCTGCTTCCCAGACTATGATGGTGTGTCCCACTTCCCATCTACATACACTCCCCACTCCCCACACCCCACACACACATACTCCCCACTACCCCAGAACACATTACCCTCTGCATATCACCCCCCCCACCCCCCCGCATATTCCCCCCACCACACATTACCCTCTGCACATCTACACGCATCACCCCCCGTAGACAAATTCCTGCCCCCACACATAATCCCACACATTCCTACTCCCCCCAAACATTCTCACTCCCCCCTCAACACATATCCACTGCCCCCCTCCATCACCCCCACCCCACACACACACATTCTCTCTCTTCCCATTTGCCTGTCTCTCTCTCTCTCTCTCTGTCTGTGTGTGGGTGTGTTGTCTGGAGTTTGTCTCTCACTGTGTCTCACTACATGTTTGCGTGTATCTTGCTGTCTCTATTGTCCCCCACCCACTGTCCCTCTAGTGAGCCAGTGACCAGGATGATTGATGCACATTTCGGGAAGTAAATGTTGGGATGAGGAGAATTCTACTGAATGAAAGTGCTAGTGATTGCCTCTCACCCCTGAGCAGTTACAAACACATGGTCAGTGCCTGCCCCCAAGGGGACAGCAGAGCTCTGTACATATTTGCTTAAGTAACAGACCTACAGTAATAAGATGCCTCTGTAACTAACATAATCTGAAGTGAATGGGCCTTCAGCAGCCATTCCTGGGCTGTGAGCCAGTCTGACCATCCGCCACCCACCATCAGCTGGAATTTCATGGTGTCCAGGCCAATACTTACAGGTGTCATCCCTGCTTTGCTCGTTTACTCTGGCCTCAGAGTCAAAAGGCTTGTGGGTTCAAGCCTCACTTCAGGACTTGGAATGTAAATCGTCAAGGCTGACACTTCCAATGCAATCCTGGGGGAGCAGTATATATGGTTGGAGTTGTTATTTTGCCTCGAGACTCATCTGCCTGTTCAGGTGGATATTAAAGATTCGATGGTGCTATTCACAGAGAGAAATATTTCTCTCGCCCAATGGCCAGGCTAACAATTCTCTCCCATCCGCCACCCCAAACAAAAATGAGTCACAGCCAATTGTGGGACATTGCTGTGTGCAAATTGCCGTGCTTGTTTACAAACACTGTGAAACTCCGGAATGTTTGGTTTGGCGTGAAAAGCCAAGATCTTATTATTACTGTTTATTACTGTAGGAAACAACTCGTTTGATGATGCTGGACTCTACATCAAAGCACAGTTTCTGGATTTGAACATGAGGAAGGATGTCAAGGAGATCTATTCACACTTAACCTGTGCCACTGACACAGAGAATGTCAAGTTTGTGTTTGACGCAGTCACAGACATCATCATCAAAGAGAACCTGAAAGACTGCGGGCTCTTCTAAGCCCTTCCCCGCACTTGAAGGTAAACGTTTATAGGCAGTACCTACAGAAAACTATTTACGTTGTATTATATGTTCGCTCACAGTAAACACCATTACTGCATTTTGCAATGTATTCTGTAAAACACTTTTGGATGTCCTCCCAACGTGAAAGGCGTTATACCAGATGTAAATGTAGCTCAGATATCTATCTCTATATATATATATATATATAGAGTAATATATAACGTGTTACGTAGTTTTAAAAGTATATATAAGTTGTACTGTAATACAATTTAAAACATCTATTTAAACATTGATGATTGGTGTATGTGGTTACACCAAATGTAGTGTCATATAAAATACTAATATACACATTGTGTTATATACAGTACTATAAATTTGGGTGGGTGGGCATTTGTCATTGATTAGAGCTGTAACACATGACATAATTGCCGTGATGTGCTGCTGCTCCTCATATACTGACCTACAATTTAAGATACACACCCAGGGCCTTACACGCAGCCTCGCCCTAAATGTAAATACAATAGCCCTCATCATTATGATGGGTTATCATATGGTAAATTGTAATGAGATATTTTCACTGCATCAGGAACAACATTTTTCCAGATGTCCGCTTGAGGTGCTAAACCGAGACATTATTGGAGTCCTGTACAGGAGTGGAGTCCTGTAGCTCAATGGTTGGAGCACTCGCTTTGCAAGCTAGAGATCTGGATTCAATTTCAGACAGGGCGACACCTTGGGCAAGTTTCCTCATTCCACACACCCGATAATAATCCCTCAAATAAAACAAATAATAAATTGGTCATATCAATCCACGAATGTTTGTGGGACACTACTGTGCGCAATTGGCTGCCGTATTTCGCCCATAAATATCCAATCAATTCACTTTACAGTATATTCTGTGAAGTGCTTTGAGACGTCTCAAAGTCTGATACAGCTCTATATCAAATGCAAAGATTATTATTATTATTAAAACCGCATAGTTTGCGATTAATCACTGCCTGTGATTAGATCAGGTAGTTCAATGTGAAGCTAAATGCCAGATTTGATTCAATAGTCTGAACAGCTTCTTTCTGTGCTGTAACATTCCAAACTATAAATTGATCTAACCGCTCTTTCTCTCTCTTCCCCCCAAACCCCCAACCCTTTCCAGGTATTGCACATTACTATAAGAAACGTTCCCAGATATTCCAGCCCGTCACCCTGGATTGCTGGGACTCTATCCAACAATCTCTTCCTCGTCAATTGCTCTCACTTTGGTGTTAGATTGTGAGCAGTAACTCTTCCACCGCTGGACAGTCCCTATAGTCATGCCGTCAATCCCATTCCCGCTCCGTTAATCCCACTCCTTCTCCAGACAGTATTAATCCTGTTTCCCCCTCAGTTTCTCAGGTCACGGTATTCTTGTTGTTGTCCACATACACACTGTAAAGACTTTAGTATGTCCTACAATCCTCTGTTAGTGTTCAGTGCATGGGTCCTGAGGCTTATAGGGAGAGAACTCATAGGAAATAAACAGCTCAATGCACACTGTGGTAAAAATGTCTGTAGTGGGGCTCAACAGGACATGTACAACTCACTAAATACTGTACTGTAGTGAGGTGTGAGACCTGTCGCTCTGTAGGAAAGGTAAGCAGGATCAGGCTGTAATGAAACAGCAGCCTGTAGAGGGAGCTCTAAACAGGCAGTACTGTACTCGACCCAGGCCATATTGCAGCGAGCTTTGTGACCTGTAGGGGCGCTCTAAACAGGAAATACCCAGCTATGTCCACTGGCTCAGTAGTTTGGGACTAAAATGGCCGCCTGATAACTCTTGCTGAAATGTATTATTTTGTGTAACCTCAATAAAAGACGAGCAAAAACATGACACATGTGACATGACTGGAGCACGTCCATCTAATCACTCAAAACAGTTCAAATTAAGAGATTTTTGCGTTCATCCAATAGTCACAGAAGTCCGTCAGGTCCTGAAGAGTATCCAAACCAGATAGAGAGAGCACACATACGTGCAGTAACTACACGTGAAGATTTCCTTGTGTGGAATGGAATTCCCCGAAAGAAATCCCTGGAGGGAGGCACCTTGCTTACCTAATTCCAGCGAGTCTTAAGCACACATTGGCAGGAGCCAACACTTGGGGACCTCAGACCTTAATATTTTACAATTATTTTTCCTGATTTATCACCATAATAGCCCTCTTCATAATTCACATCCAACTGTTGCAATGCGAGGAATCTTTTGGCACGTTGGATAGAGTGAAGTAGGAGCGAACTTGTAGGAACCCTCCCATTTGAGTGGTTATTGAGTAGTGAACCCTAAAAACAAGTTTCTCCAGGTGTCCGAGCCAACAATTCCACAGATAAAACTTGGCCATTCACTTCATGGCTATTTGTGGTGAATAGTCCGGGACACTTTACCGCATGAAAAGTTATCAAAATTGAAACAAGCTTAGGACTGGACGGCATGTGTGTGAAAACGAAAGCCGTGAGCAAAGCAAGTTTTGTTGCCCCATTTGTTGTTCTAGGGTGGGGGGGGGCGGGGGAGGTGGGGGGTGTGGAGGGAATCTTCAAGCTTGAATACAGCGCCTGGTTTATTGCGAGGAAGTGAGTCGCTTCCTGAGCTGATGAACACAGGATACCCCAGATAGGAGCAGAGGAAGTTCTGTCTGAACATTAGCCCTGCTTATGTGAAGCAGAATCATGCCATTTCAGTAACCTTTTTGCATACGTTCTTTCTCGAAGCGCTTTCACCTCCCGAGACAGAAGGTTGTGGGTTCAATCCCCACATCCGGACTTTGAATTTATGGTGGGGGATTGGAGGTGCACGAGGGGAGGGACCTGTTAGGTAAAAGGGGGTGGTCATTAAATTAAATTGGTCATTCACTTCACTGTTTACGTGGACTATTTTCACAATCGCTACACTTCACAGCAAATGCTGCAAAGTGCTTTGAGACACTGAACATATGAATGGCTCAGTATCAAACTTGAGGTTATTAGGGCGCCAGCATTGACCCAAATTTCTGCGGCAAATCAGCTCGAAATGGAGCAGCAGAGCATTATTCTCCTCAGGGCGTTGAGTTTTCCACAAGCTGTTTTATCGACCTTCCCGTGTCTGTACACACGACAATTAATTTCAGCAGCACCTTGGCCCACAAAGCCAAAGTGAAGTTTGGTTACTTTACCAAATGTTACCCTTCGTCCCCCGTTTTGATCGAAGCCTGTTGTATCTCAGCAAAATGAAAAGTGCGCTCAACGCTCAATTCACGCATACTCACCACCATCCACTCTGCTTACCCCTTAAAACAGTATCAACCTGACACAGTGGCATTGTGCAGGTCAGGACTTTGAGCTCACAGTCTAGGTTGATGCACAGTGCTTTGGGTAAGATATCAAATCAAGGTCCCATCTGTCTATTCTGCTGGATGTTAAAAATCCTGTACAACTAGTTGAAAAGAGAAGGGAGTTTCTGTCTCCCGGTTTCCAGGCCAACAGTGCCCCAAATAAAAATGATCACTCACTCCGTCAAGTCTTGGCAATAAACCAGGCTCATTGGAATAGAAACAGTCCTAGACAAGTGGTAATGGTACCCTTGTTCCTGAGCCAGGTGGGTCCAAGGCAGTGCTAATGTCCCTAATTTTAGAGACTATTAGGTGTAATAGAATATCATAACCTAATAACCTCATGTTTGATACTGAGCCGTTCATATATTCAGTGTCTCAAAGCACTTTGCAGCATTTGCTGTGACGTGTAGGGCTCTATAATTGTTGTGGAAAGGCAGAAACTCAGTCACCTCCCTCCACATCTTTCAACCTATATCCTCTATCACCAGCATCATAACCCATATGAAATCCACCACCTGCTCCCTCGACCCCATCCCGACCCTTTGGTGACCACTCATCTCCAACCTCCCTTTCCTTTTCAAGATCCTTGAATGAGTCGTTGCTTTCAAGCTTCGCTCCTTCTTTTCCTGCCACTCCCTCTATGAACTCCTCCAATCGGGTTTCCATGCTGCCCGCAGCCCAGATACAGCCCTGGTTAGTGACAAATTACATTTTGTCAATCTGTGAACAGGGCTCCCTCTGCCTCCTTGACCTCCATCTTCTGCCTTTGATATAATTGACCACTCTATCCTCCTCCACCATCTCGCCCCTCACCTCAATGGTTCTGTTGTTGACTTTCAATCCTACCTTTCACACCATCTCCATGGCTTCATGGCTTCTCCCCCAGCTCGTTTGGCATTCCTTCGTAGTCTCCTCTTCCAATATCTAAATGCTCCCTTTTGGTGAATTCATCCACAGATATGGGGTCAACTTCCACATGCATATGGATGACACCCAACTTTATCATTCCACCCCCACCACAGGACCACTGCTGTCCTCATAGTCAATTCACTTTAGTCTGTGAAGTACTTTGAGAAGGCTTGAAGATGTGATAAAATGCAAGGATTATTAAAGACGACAATCATTCAAGTGCCTACTAAAAAGTATTTTTATTAATTTGGTCTTTTATTTTTTAATGTTTTTACACCAGGTAATATATTGTAAGAAACTTACATGGTTTCAATGCAACTTGGCCTCAGTACAAATTGAAGAGTTGTGGGCATGTGTGGGTGTAAGTTATATTATAAGTAATGACAATAAAACTGACAGCTGGTCCAATATTTTCAAATAGCAAAACAAAAAAAACTGTTCATTTGCTTCTTAGGAATAACTAGTCGCAAATGAACTGAACCAACAGACCTGAATGTCAGAAGGACAATTTATTTCAATGTTACAAAGCTTTCCTTTACTATTACTTGTAAATTTAATTCACATAAGACCATGATCTACAATTAGCTCTTTCCTATTTATCAAGGTTCTCTTGCTCTAAATATTGTAAGCTAAGTTTTGTTTTTATACATATATAAAAAGTACACAAAAATTAAATACAGAAAAGGCTGCTTCAAAGTTTTAACAGGGTTTTAGTAAATCAATAAGTTCCTTGGTTCTTGATGACTTTTCTGTGGAAATTGTCCAACCACTTCCTTTAGAAATTGCTAACTAATGCTTTTCATTGATATTTTAATTAAAATGCTTTAAAATGTTGATGATATAATTTTTGGTAAAATTCATGTTGCATCTGACCTCCCTTGTCCATCGTGCAATGGTCCCATTTCATACTCCCAACAACTGACCAATATGCCACATCAATCTCCCCCACCACCCCTTAACTAGTGACCAACCTTCTGGGAGGCAGGGAAAGGCAATCCCCTCGGAAAGGAGCTGGCTTTTGACGTGCTTAACAACGGAATGTTGGAATTGAGTCAATCCTCTGTTGGTTTCAATAGGCTGAGCTCGGAGGGTCTGCAGTATTCCAGCCATCTTGGCTCATTAGCAGGACTTGAAGGGGCAGTCTGAGAGCAGGGCCCGCTCAACTCCTGATAACCCTGCAAGCCAAACCCTAATGCCTAGGAGGGTCCTAGCCGGACATTCAGCCTCAAACAGAAAAACAACAATGAATTAAGAATTGTGGTGAATAATCAAATTTTCAAATGGCAATATTGGGAATCAGAGATGGAAACAGGACTCTGAATGTTAAAAGCATTTTCTAGTTAAGGGATTGAATTTGGGATTTTATTGTAATATTAATCATTTTTAAGTTAATGGACTGCTGTACAGATACAGAATAAAATGGAATTATAATTTTAAATCTAAGAATAAACCCTGTATGCAACATGAGTGGATCCAAATTTACACAAGTCAGACAGTTAAACATCCTGCTGTGAATCACTGATCCAGTAGTTATAAATAGTCAACGCACTTCGCATAGATGAAGGATTGCCTGAGCAACATAAATTGGAGCTTGAAAAGACCAATGTTACTAATACTTACAACCCGCAAGAGTGTTTGTTTAAAAGGTGTTCACAAAACGCAATAAAATTAGACCTTGTTGATACGATTTTCAATAGCGTCCACTCAAGGCTGTGAGAGCCAAGCAGCATATTTTGCATCGGATTTTATTTTACAAAAGTTTTTTTTTACTACTTTCAATATCATTAAGCGAAGAAAACACAACAGGCTTTGAAGTGAAAAGGCATGCAAGAGTCTGACCGGAAATAAAATGCTTATTCTTTGCTTTAACTCTTCCGGCTCTTGTCACTCCATTATATCTCCACTGCGGCCAGGAGAAAGACAGAATCTTTCTACAACTGCCTTAAACTAAAAGCAGAATTCTATTCGTTGAAGAATTTCAGACACACCAAAGAGGCTTCCGATTCAACTAAGAAGAGTGAGAAGGCAGGAATTGAGCAAGAGGAGAGAAAATTGGTTTAACTTGAATTGTTCGAAAAGAAGTGAGCCACTAGGTGATTTAAAAAAAGCGCATCTAATGTGGCACCAAGCATTGCATCATTAAATCCACAGATCTACAGTAATACTTGGACAAGTACTGTTGGACAAGGACAATGTTACATCACAAAATAACATGGGATGTTCTATATGGCACACAGAAGGCTGGCATTTTGTATTAAAAACAAGACATTTAATGTGCCTTGCTTTCCTCCCTCTAACCTATAGATTTAGAAAACGCTGCGTCTCCACGAACCTTTGGGTCGGCCTGGTAGGGAAGAGGTGAAGCTACAGGGAAGGTGGGACATTTTTATAAAGGACTAAAGGAAGTTTTACAGTAATAAATTAAAATAATGCAGGTAGAACTAAACTGTGGCACTATTTGCGGGTAAAATTCACCACGGTTGTGAAGAGTTAATGTAGCAAATAGCAAGACCGGCTATTGAAACAGAAGTCTTCATCAGAGGAACACAGACTGTATCGCTGAATACGCTGAAGAAAATTAAGGCAAAAATCACTCGGGTCAGGAGTTCCAAGAAATAAAATTGAAAACACTAAAACAAAAGTAGAACTTAGTTATAGGCTGTAAACAAAGCTATATTCAAGGCACAAAACGTACTGTAGCAAACCTCATATCAGAAGTTTGTAGGTTACTTGAATTTGAAATATGATAATTTGCAGCTTAGTAGCTATCAAAGCCAGATTTTTTTTTAAAAAAAGCTACTTTCTAGGAATGTCTGCTCAATATATAAAGGTAAGGAGCCTGAGATATGCAGGTAAATCGGCTTGCACACTGTTTCTTGCAAGGGGATACAGAGCTTCTAGAGGGATGTAGAGACTCTGCTTGTCTGAGTAACATGTTGGCTTTGACAAAATGATGCGGAGCATTTTTGTAACTTCATACACACTTGTTCTAACAAACATTCTAAAACCTGACACATGAGAAACGACCACGTTTCACCCAAAGCAACTTTCATTATTTCAACCCAAGGACATTTGTTTTTTGAAAAAAAGGTGATTCTTGCAAAAAAAATTTAAAAAAATTAAATAGTAAAAATCAGTGTTATCGGAAGAGTGGGGACGAGAATAAAAAGCCTGGAGAAGTTTGCAATGCATTCATAATCTTAAGTCTTTTGTAAAAAGCAATTAAAAGCAGAAAGCTGGTTTATTGGCGCAGTCCTTCATCTGGTAACCTTCACACTGAGCAGTTTGTATAATCCTGCATTGGGAGAGAAAGAGAAATAATTAAACACTACATCTCACTATTTTCACCTATAACATTTTCGAGATAAAATACAATACTATGCACAAACAATTAACAAGAGATTAATGTGTATATAAATAATCTACAAGTATATGGATGGTATTTCTTTATGCTTTAGGTAGCCGGGTATCGAGTAACCCATCGCCGTGCTTTAGAATCTCCAACCCAAAACTCTAATGAGATTCACATAAATGGAAATTTCCCTGCATCCAGAATAGGTATGCTCTCTCCTTCCTTCTCTACCCCCTACCCACCAGGACAAGCAGCCTGCTTTTGCCTAATTTCAGGTACAGGTGGCAAGAGTTGAGATATGGATGCCCCCAGAGTGTGCATTGGTGGGTTCTGCTGGAGTTTAACCAGCTTGTAATAGCAAACACCATCCCACTGCTTGCCTAGCTAGGGTCACATAACCTGACAGGGCATAAAATCCACCAAAATGCAACCACATACAGGATTACCCAGTTAGAACCCCAATCCCACCCCATGGGTTGACCTTTGACTCATGAATCTAGTGTGGACTCGAGCTATACCAGAAACCCTGTCCATTTGGCTTCTGACACTGGCTGAGCAGAAAACACGTCACTTTGCAAAGGAAATGACATCAGAGACAAACTTCTGACCTAGAAGTTGGTCATTTTGCGCTCTTGGTTATAAAGATGTTGGCCTCTACTGCCACTGTTACTAGATAACAAGATGAATAAAGATAAATAGTTTACACGGAGTAATCTACAGGAATATGGGGCAAAGTCAGGTAAATGGGATTGAAAGGACTGACACGATGGGCTGAATGGGCTACTTCTGTGGTATAAATTGTCCATGGTTCATTGGTGTTGCCCTGTACGGGGCAGTTGCTTCAATGAAATATCACCGATTAGTTAGATGAAGTTGGTCCCCTTGACCCATCTGTTCTCCTTACAAGCTTTATTTTTTTTCCCTTCCTTATCACACTTTATTATTTTCCTTTTCATCTATTTTGAGGTGTTTGTTTTATTTTGCCCCCATTGCACTTGAGGAAGTACTTGTATTTGGCCTAATTTTTGTTTAAAGGGATAATAAATGATAATAGTTATTATTTTTTAAAGGATAGCATTTATCTTCTGCTGATTTGTCCACTGTTTCACAAAGCTGAAGTAGCAAATTATACAACTACAGTGCAGTGAAAATACAGGAGTTGAGCTGCTATTCCCCAACAGACTTTGAAATAATAATAATAGTAAATGCTGGGATCTGCACGTCATTGGGAACAAAGGATTTTGAACCAAGTTGGGGACTCTCTCTCCCCCTCCCTAACACAGTTATCAACTAAGTCATCTGCAAGACCAGAACGTTACACCATGTGCTAATTTAATGCTATTTTCACCCCTATAAAACACATGAAAATTAGCATTACCTCCTGCAACATACACTAGATCCTAACCTCGCTGCTGTGAAATCAGCCAGAATATGCCAAAGCCAATTCTGCAATTAGTGTTGAAAAGTTTCCAGCCAGTCCTCGTTGGCTGAACCAATCCGTAACAACGGATCTCAAACTACAGTTTCTGTGGGATGTAGCCAAGCAAAATCCCCCGGGGATGGCAAACTTACAGCTTTATCACGTAGCAGCCCGATTCATAACTTTTCATGTCAGGCTGGGTTTACTGCCTCATTTTATATTTACACAGGAAGTTTGGTATCCCTGTTAGAATGTGCTTCTTACACAGCCACGGAAATGCAAGGCTTGGATTGGAAGGCACAGGGAGTGTGCTGCTGGATAATGCCGGGCGGGAACTGTAGCTAGAATTAGTTAGCAAATGAGCAAAGTTCTCAGTGCAAAACATTTCTTGTTATATTATTATAATAATAATTCTATTATTTTTCTTGAGGGATTATTACTAGGCATGTGGAGTAAGGAAAACAGCCCAAGGTTTCTCCCTGCCTGGAATTGAACCCAGATCTCTCACTTGCAAGGTGAGTGCTCTGTCCACTGAGCTAAGTGTGGTTCAGTGATATTGCTATACGGGCAGAAAATCAGCAGTTGAGTTCCTAACATTCTCTGGTGGATGGGAAGTGGCAGTGGAAAAAAGAGTAAAAATAGTTGTAAAATTCATGCAATTTAATGGAGGTTTCCTGATGCTGCAAACTCAGGTACAGTCAATGTGCCTATTAATTCTGGCCACAGACTTTATTCCTTGTTTGATGTGTGTTGACTAGCAGCACAGATATCTCAATGTCTCAAAGCATTTGACAAGATGTAGTGTAACGTTGACAGGATTTTATATTTTGTGGACGAAAAGCAGTAGCCAATTGCGCACAGCAGTGTCCCACACACTGTCCTGGATTGAGTGGCCAATTGTTTTTATATAATGATGCCTACGAAGGCTATATTTCAGACCTTTATTTATTTATTGCTTGATTTTGATATACTCAGACGGATGTCTAGCCAGGTGGAAACCATCCATCGTGCGAAAGAGTTTCCGAACCAGACAGGAGTTCCATGCATGCCATTACACATGGAAATATCCGCCTGTCTGGAATGGAATGTGCACTCATTTAACACTGGAATCATAATCATGTGAATCATGTACAATGTTATACATGTTAAAAATTATAACCATCATTACCAGCCAGACAATGCATTAACCAATTAGCACTACAATCCAATGTAATATATACACAGGCCAGATATTACTGTCCTGTAGCTCATTGGTTAGACCACTCGCCTTACAAGTGAGAGACCTGGGTTCGATTCCAGGCACGGGGGAAAACCTTGGAAAAGTTTCTTTACTCCACACGTCTGATAATAATCCCTCAAAAAAACGAGATCTTATCGACATCTCAAAGCGCTTCACAGAATATACTGTAAAATGAATTGACTGTATATTTGTGGGCGAATCGCGGCAGCCAATTGTGCACAGCAGCGTCCCCACAAACAGTCGAGGATTGAAATGACCAATTTTATTATTGTGTATTTTTTGAACGGATTATTATTAGGTGTGGAGTAAGGAAACTTGCCCAAGGTTTCGCCCTGACCTCCCTGGATTCGAACACAGGTCTCCCCAGCTTGCAAGACAAGTGCTCTAACCACTAAGCCACAGGAGCTCCACGATTTAAGAGGCTTTCTCCCTCACATCCCAGTGTCTAATAATGTGCTTGCTCTCTTGCAGGCTGTTGCGAAGAACTACAGTTATGGCAAGGAGCTGAGAAAGATCAGAAGGACAATTATTAATTTCCCTCAGTAACCACAGGTCAGTTGCTTGGCAACATGGTCTCTTATGTTTATTCAAGATCCATTTGTAATCAGATTTTTGTGTCCCTGTGTATCTATTTAAAGAGTTCTTGGCAAGAGTTTGGCTCATTTCCTAACCCCCTCACCCACCGCCTCTACTCATGGCACTTGATTCAACCATTCCCTTCCTCCCCACTCCCTCCACCCCGGTCAGATAAGCAATAATTTGCCCTATCCCTTTGACTCTATTTACCAATTTACCAATTCTCTGCCTCCAGCACTGGGGCCACTGGCTGACTGGTCACCATTCTCCTGTGATCACAATTCATAGGGAGCTCTCACTCTTCATTTGCCTGCTAGAGATCGCAGGTGTCAGCTATTTCCTGTAATAAGGAACTACATAGAAAGTCTCTCTTATATGTAAGTCACCAATCTTCTGTTTTCGACCTATAAGCAAACCACATTTTTGAAGCTGGACTTTCAATCTAGCCTAAATCTACTTTCACTCCCCTCCCATGTCCAACAATTTACAACTTTATCTAATCTCATTCTTCCAGAACACCCCATCAACAACAACAACTTGGATTTATATAGTACCCTCCATGCCAGATGGCGTCTCAGAGCACTTCACAACATCGATTTTTAAACAAGTCTCAATGTCCCTCAACCACCATTCTTGGCAACCTGTCCCAATCTCAAATTACCCTCTGGCTAAACAAATTACTCTATCATTTCTCTAGAAGACCCTGCTTTTAAATAACTTTTATGTATTTCCTTTCAGGTTAGGAGAATGTCCCAAGGAACAGGTCAGTCAAGGATTTGAACCAGAGCACAGGGTTGGAATCAGTAGGGGTGGTGGGGTGTGGGTAGGAAAATGACAGAAAGATCTGTCAAAGGCAAAGGTCGTGAGATGGGAAGAGAAAGAAACCATTTTTTCGGCATTCCCTTACTACATGTGTTTCAGACCATACTATATGTGTTTCAGATGCAGTGATTACCTCAGATGGTGTTAATCTGTCTGGCTTTTGGGGTTAAGCAGGTCAGAAAACTTACTGGAGAGAATAAGAGGCTTGTGGGTGACCGAGTGTTCATAGTGATGCCATTTTTCAATCCTTCGATATAGTCTCTTCGCATCATTTTGGTCGTGAATGTTAATGTTTAGGCTGCCTCCGAATGCCCAAGTGACAGAGAGAGAGGCCCCACTTATTGAGCTGACATGTATTGCCCATAGCTCCCCGTTATGCCCAACTTTCCCTAATAATAATCCTTGCATTTACACAACACCTTACCACATCGAGATGTCTCAAAATGCTTCACAGGATATACTGTAAAATAGATTTTTGACTGTGAATTTTGTGGGCAAAACTCGGCAGCCAATTAGTTATGCCCAGCAATGTCTCACAAACAACGAGTTACCAATTTTATTGGTTGGAGTGGTTGCCCAGGACAGAGAAACTAACAATTCTTTTTAAATAGTGCCAGGGGATCTTTAATGTCCACCTGGACAGGCAGACGGAATTTCAGTTTAATATCTCATCCAAAGTACTGCTGGTGAGAGACATAGGCACTTTAAATGGGATGTTTACCTTCATTCTTCCATCCATTAGAAGAGACCGCAATCCTTCAGGTTATTCTTGATGATAACATCAGTGACGGCATCGAAAACAAACTGCACATGCTTGGTGTCTGTGGCACAGGTGAAGTGTGTGTAGATCTCTTTGGTGTCCTTCCTTTTGTTCAGGTCCTCAAATTTGTTCTGAATGTAGCCTGCAGCCTCGTCGTACTTGTTTGCTCCTGCATTTAGAAACACATGACATCAGTGAGCAATGTCACGAGGCCCTCCTGATTGGCTCATGTCAGCGCCTCCGCACCTCGGGAGCTGGCAGCCTCAGCATCCATGACTGGACACTCCACAAAGCCAGTCAGGAACCTGGTTGTCTTGTTTGACTCTGAACTGTCCTTTCTCCAACACACTGCCGCCAGTATCAACTTAAACTGTCTGTTCAAAGTCCCGATGTGAGGTTTGAATCAACAACCATCTGACTCACAATTCGCAACACAGCCAATGGCTACCATGCAATCACGAGGTGGGGACTGGAGCCCAATTTCCCCTGCCTTATGTTACTCTGCCTCCTCTCTGTCTTGACTGCTGACTGTCAAGTGTTACACCACAGATTCACTGCTTGACCCTGTAAAGCTCACAAACCCCCCAGGCCTTCAGGGGTTAACCTCTTTCTTTATATAATTCAATTCTTTCTAACCAGCATCTCATGTCCATTTTACACTGCCGACCTCTGTTTGCTACCTCACATGCTCCCGACACAATATTCCACAAGAGCTCGTAGCAAGAAGATATGTGGAGCTAATTGTTCGTGGAGATAATTGTTCCTTTTTTTAAACTTTGGTGAAAAGTGAAGCCATTTCATTTTTTGGGATTTGCCTCTGGCAGACATCACACATGGGAATAATCAAACAGAACTTTTATATCAGTCAGGATCCAGGAGGCAAGTGGCTGCTTAGTGTAACTGCTCAGATCTGGAAAGGCCACATCAGCAAGTTGGAAACCTTGTTGCTCAGTGATCAAAAGAACAGGTTTTACTTTTTTGTTCCAATGTTTTTTTTAAAAAAATAACACTGATGAGGATTAAGTCCTTGTCTATTTCTAGACTATCTCTGTTACCGATAGGCCAGGCTTGGCTGCTCTGTCTTCAGCAGTGCTCTGGAATACTGCGGACCCACTTGGTTCAGAAGGCTGGCTCAATTCCCACATTCAGTGGCCAAGCATGTTATCTTGGAGCCAATTCAGCTCCAGGGAGACCCGGCTTACCTCCCATGAGCCTGCGATAGACCAGGGAACTGCTGATGACAGTAAAGCAAGCCTGAGAGTAGAGTTGGCTTGACTCTGTTAAAAAGATTCTCTAGAAGATGTAAAAATCGCTATATCAAATGCAAGGATTACTATTATTAATTCAGGTTTAGAAAGTTGTCGATTCAAACCTGCATCAGGAACTTGAGCTCATAGCACAAGCTGCCACTGCAGTGAGAGATCTGCCGCCCTCCTGTTCAGGTGGACGATAAAGATCCACAAAAGTGTATGAAGAGAGTTTCTCCCAGTATCCTGGCCATAAATCTCAAGACTAGCCGGACATTCACCTCATTACTATTTGCGAGACCCTACTGGTACAAATTGCTGTTTTTCCCTATGGGAAACGTCACTACATTTAATAGAAATTAAAAATAAATACTATTCCTTTCATTTGATGCTGCATATTTTACACTACTCTTTATCCTCCTTTTGAACGGGTGCCTCAAAGTTCGCTGTTATAACAACAACAAAATTACACTTCGATACCACCTTTCATGTCAGACAGGCAATCTGTCAGGACAGTAGTAGTCCTGGAGTTGAAGGTGGAGTAGTAGTCCTGGAGTCGAGGATACCCTCTACCATTAAATGCAGTACTGTGTATTTGTAGGTGAATACAGCAATGTCCCACAAACAGCCATGGAATGAGTAGAACACTCGGTGAAAACTCCTTTCTCTTTTTAGATAGTGCCATGGGATCTTTAACAGATGCCTGAACAATGAGATAGGATCTCGATTTAATGGCTCATTTGAAGGACAGCATCTTTGACAAATCAGCACACCCCAGCACTGTATTGGAGTTTCAGCCAAGACTGTGATTTCAAAATTCTGAGGTACGACTTGAACCACAACCGACTCAGAGGTTGGAGTGTTACCAACCATTAGGTTGACACGTGATGCATTGTGAAATGCTTTAAGAGTTGTTTTTCATGTGATTAGTTTTACGGCAGTTTTGCCTTCTTCTAATGGCAGAATTATTCTTTTTATTCAACGAGAATGAGCCAATTACAAGTGAGATTTGAGCACTGAATCCAGCGCTGAGCAGGAGGAAACCAGACATCATTAGTTTCAGCCAGTTAGTTCATCCTGTTCGTAAAAGTTAATATAGAAAGCATTCCACCAAATGGACAAATTCATTATTTACTCACAGAAGATAGCACTTCTGCCTCTGCCACCCCTCTAACTCCCAATTTCCAAGAATGCCTGTGATTTTGCCCAGTGGTTCAATAGATCATTTGGGCATGTTCGTGTTCCCTGTGGTACATACCAGAATATTCGGGGAAGCAGATGGCCAGTGGGCTTTTGGTGATCTTCTCTTCAAAGAGATCTTTCTTGTTGAGGAAGAGAATGATGGAGGTGTCGGTGAACCACTTGTTGTTACAGATGCTGTCAAACAGCTTCATGCTTTCGTGCATGCGATTCTGGAACAGAGTCAAGCCCAGTTATTCCCCTCCAGCTGGCCTGAGGCCCAACCACCCACCCCCATTCTCGCTCAGTTCCTTAGACTCCAGCTGATCGACTTTCAGGTCCTAAATTCATTTTCATTACACTATCCTCATCACCACCTGCAACCCTCAACCCTGCACCCAGAGTCCGTCTCTCCACTCTCCTTCACTGGCCTGTGAATAGTCGGATATTTATCTCTCCCTGGAATTCTCTCCGGATATCCTTGCATCCTTCCCTCTCTTCACAAAGCAAGTTGAGGCATTCACCCAACAGGAAAGTACTACAGGAATGGAAACTGCTATTGTTGTGGAATAAATTACTGCTATTGATTCTTTGGGGGGTCAGCCGAAGGTCTAACACATGCAGAAACCCATCCCCATGCTTAAGATAACAACCTGAGAATTTCAGGCACCCCATCTATGCAGGGAAATTTCAGAACTCGATTGTTGAAATGGTATGCACACTCTCTCCCTGGGGAGATACCTCCTGCTTACTTAATTCTGGAAAGTATTAGGCACAGGCTGGCAAGAGCCAAGGCTTGCGGACCCCACAGGATGCATTGGGATAACTGCTGGAGTTCAACTTGCTAACCGCATAGCTTACCATTGATATCACTACCTGTCAAGCTTTCCCGCTGTTTGTCCAGCTAGGACCACCCTACCCATTAGAGCTTTGTAATAATTAAGAGCTTTGGATTGCCATTGACAATATGATACTGACTTTAAAAATTCACGTCTGAAAGATTCTGCGCCACTGAAGCCAGAAGTACCAGTGAGTCACTGTAATGAAAGTCCTCCACTTCAGATTACAGGCCCTTACCCTCCTTCCCTCTTGTACTCACCATCTCCTCGTCCTCAGCCAGAACCAGGTCATAGGCACTCAGTGCGACACAGAAGATGATAGCAGTAACTCCCTCAAAGCAATGGATCCACTTCTTTCTCTCAGATCTCTGGCCGCCAACATCAAACATTCTGAAAAGAATTAAAAGGCGGATTAGTCTGATGAATGCCTTTGACAAATTCCTCAGCTTGCACAAGATTCTAATGATTAAATGCAACTTGGTGCTAGACTCTGACCTGCTGTCACCCTAATAAATGTCCCTGTAACTGAGGCTAACCAGAAAATACCCAAGTGAGTGCATAAACAACTGATGGATCAAGTCAAGGATCACTAATGGCAGTACTGAATAGGCCCCACACCACTCTCGGAAGACTCCTCAGTCCAGCTCCTCCCCCATTGTATGTGTATGAGCCCAGACCTACAGGGCAGCCTTGCATTACAACCAGTCCTGGCCCTGTGTTCTCAATTCATGTCCACACTTGCACATATCAACAGACTCGCTACAAACAATACAGGATAGCCTGGCTCAAGTATAGAATTGCACAGAACGGTACAGCACAAAACAGGCCTTTCAATCTAACTGATCTCTCCGTACACAAGTTGCAATCCCTCCTTATCGCCGTCCTTTCTCTCGAATAAAAATCCAGAAAGTAACTAGGATGTGTTCTTTTGACTTTCAAATAATAATCTTTGCATTTCATGTACTGCTTTCACAACAGGATGATGCCTCAAAATGCTGCACAAGATTTACTATATATAGTTATGAATTTGATCACTGGGTGCACTGCCGGGCCGAATCAAGGGCTCAGGGGGCTTCCTGGGGAGGTTGGGTGGTGGCGGGGACGATTCAAGGGGTCACAGAGAAAT
This sequence comes from Hydrolagus colliei, assembly GCA_035084275.1. Classification (NCBI taxonomy): domain Eukaryota; kingdom Metazoa; phylum Chordata; class Chondrichthyes; order Chimaeriformes; family Chimaeridae; genus Hydrolagus; species Hydrolagus colliei. The sequence goes on from CM068753.1 coordinate 6,790,221, forward strand.
CAGGGACTTGACTAAAGGAAGAAGCAATGACTGTATGATATGAATGAGAATCCAGCAGATGTGAGGGAAAACGCTGGCAGTGAGTGAGAATCCATTTTGCAAAGGAATCACATACCAAGCGCAGCTGAGCTGACAGAAATGTTGACAATAAAGAATCCTTATTTGGCATCAGATACACAAAGTATTTGTGGCTAGTGTGACTTAAGTTTTTAGAAACATGTTCCCTCCCTCTGCATTTCACTTTAGACTGTCAGATTCGCAGGCAATGTTCTCGTCTCGACATGCTCTGAGACATTTCAATGATGTGATAAGGCACTGTATCAAAAGCAAGTATTATTTTTTCCCACTAGCAAACAAATACAAGCCCAGAACAACATGCAACCTCTCCAACCGGTTTGGTGGGAATGTCGGTGAGTTTACGTCAACAAATTCCGTTGACGTGAACTGACGATATTCCCAAATGTTGCTAATACTCTCTAACTTTAATGCCTTTTGATAAATTCCTCAGTTTGCACGAGATGCTAATGATGAAATGCAACTGGGTGCTAGAACAAAGTGCTACAGATGTGCATTGAACTGCACTTCCCAATTCTCTCCACTCTCCAGTGCCGTACCACAGTGAATCCACAATGATTTTGTTTTGGGTATGCAGAGTGAGAGTAATAATAAGAATCCTTGAGTTTCATAGAGCGCTTTTCACGTCTTCTAGACGCCTCAAAGCGCTTCACAGAATATACTGTACAGTGAATTGACTGCATGTTTGTAGGCGAAACGCAGCAGCCAATTGCACGCAGCAGTGTCCCACAAACAGTCGTGGATTGAAATGACCAATTTTATTATTGTTTTTTTTGCAGGAATGAGAATGAGGAAATTGCCAAAATTAAGCGGCTGGCACTGAAAGCAATCTTCATCGGGTAACTGAGTTTTGGGGTAAAAGGCTCCAGGTTTATAGAAACTCAAGATTACATATGGGTGGTGCTGTCCTTTAGGTAAATCAAACTTCTCAGATGAATGTTAAAATAAACTGCGGTGCTATTTATCAAGAGAGAGGAGTCTCACCCTGGTTCGTGACCAGCCAATCCTCTAAATAAATTGGTTATTCACCCACCGGCTGTTTGCGGGACCTGGCTAAGTGTAAATTGGTTGCCACGTCCATCTACAAATAAACACTTGCTACATTAGCATTTGATACATTTGTCTGTAATGGGAAAGTCTTTGGGAATGATGCGAGAATTATTATTATATTATTGTAAGGCATTCCAACTTCTATCAACCTCTGTGTAAAAATATTTATTTTAACCTCCCCTTTCTTCCTCTGATGTTTGATTTTACTGCTGACGTGTGTGCTGCTAACACCAAGAGCCTGTTTCAGCCATATGTGCAGCCCTGCAGGAGGCCTTTGCCACTGAGCCTGGCTTGGGTCACAGGCAAACAACAACCTGAGCAGCTAAGGACACAGTCCAGCACAAGGCATGCTACTTCATCTGAAGTTTTATCAAAGTTATCAAGGTTGTTGAGGTGCCCACGGGTAGAGACCTTGGTTATGAACCATTGGAGGGACGGAGCTGGCCTCATCACAGATTTATTTCTGCCCAAATTTTCTTGGTTCCTTCTCAAGACTTGTGTCCAGAATCTATTACAATTGCTCTCCGTGTTCACTGAAGACCCTTTGAATACTCCCATTTGATAATCCATAATGTTAATTATTGCATTTGGTTTCATGCCTTTTACTTTGGGAAAGTATCTAAATTTCTAGATGCTCAACTCTTTGATGATTTAAAGGTAACAGTTCCCAGAGAGAGTTACCATCATTGTTTCATATCAGGAGAACATCTCAAAGCACTGTGCAGGATTCACTGTAATGTGTAGTTACTGAGTACTTTGCAGGAACATGCAGAAGCCAAATTGCATACTGCAATGTACCACAAATGTACGTGAAGTGAATGACTTTGAAAGATGAAAAAAGGGTTTATCTGGGGAATTTTTTTAAAACAAATTTGGGTCAGCTGGGTTTTGACATATTCGGAAACCCATCATCGTGCTTCAGAGTATCTAAACCAGAGAATTTCATGCATCCCACCTACACATGGAAATCCCAGAGATAGATTGTTGCAGAGGAATAGATGGTTGGAATGGAATGTACAATCTCTTCTTGGAGGGCCGCATCCTGCTAACCTCATACTCATGTATTAGGCGCAGATTGGCAAGAGCCAAGGTTGGGGACACCAGAGTATACGCCAGTGCCAATGCTAAGGTAGTATGGCACAGGCTAGAATAGGTAGACATGGAAAACAAGGATACTGAAGTCAAGCTGCTGCAAGCCGTTACATTAAGTTTCAGAGAATAAACAATCTTATAAATAAGGTTGGCTTTCAACCACCAGATGCCTCCACAACTAAGACAGACTTACTTGAAATGCAGGTCCTTAAAGGTGAAGTGAGTCTCTACAATGCCAGTTGTCTTGACTCTGGTTCGTAGCAGATCTTGGTCTGTCGGGATGTAATCGGATTGCGATATCCTCTCCAGATCATTCAGGTAACTGCAAAGGAGGCAAAAGCTCAGGATTAGCAATTAGCCAGTTCCCTGAACCCCAAAGCAAACCACATCCTTGTCCCAGCATCCCACTGGAACACAACAACATAAACATGACGAGAGGCTCTTCGCTCTCCAGACTGCAGCTACGCTCTACTTTACAGTGGGAAGAAAACGCTGTGCAGAGGAACGCTGCACAATAATGGTGGGTGTGGGGATTGTGGGAGGAAAGGGAGAGATGGTACTATATCTACTTGTGTGAAAGGCACTATACAAATGTAATTTTCATGTTGTATGTGTGCTTTGCCTCACCACCCCACACACATCATAAATATCCAAAGTTCAATGAATGTCCACAACATGAACCAGGAACCTCCTGACATCAGCCTAGCAACTTTTCAAGTATTTGCCAGAAGAAGGATTAGCTGGGGGGAGATGAGAGCTATCGAAGTCTTCAAATCTTCCCTTTTGCTTTGAAAGTTTGCCAAACCTACAAATATTTGTTTGCTGGTGGGGCGGTGGGGAGTGGGTGGAGGGGGGAAAGGGGTTGGTACAATTGAATATTGGGAAATCTTATTGTTTCTTGTCGTGAGAAAATATGTCTTATTGCAGAGACGAGCAGCTGGAAAGCTCTGAGGTACACTGTACTTTATGTCCTCTGGGGGAACTCACCATATACTTGTGTGAACTATCTCGTTAACTAATAAGTGGCACCACAAAGCAGTGTTTGATGACGTGATGAGTCATGATATCTATTATAATCTTTCCCAAGAATTGTTTGGTGGAACCTCACACGTGGGCGGGCTCTTCCACAGTGATAAACTAAAACAATAAACGGTTATTGTAAACTGTCCATCCGGCCTAGTTAACTAAAGCAATCAAATGTGGCAGAATTTTTTTGTGTAGATGTGAAACCGTGAATTGTGAAACCTGGTGAGAAGGGGGCTGGCTGTGATGAGGTGGGGGAAAGAATAATTCAATTCCTTAAACCGGGCTGTGGTTCATGGTCACGTAGCAGATCACGTAGGAGTGCTGGCATGTGTACAGGAGAGGCATTTATCAAGCCTCTGGAGTCTGATTAAAATTAACAGGCACCCTATCGCTGAGTGCACGCCTGACCTCTGCTTCGGCCCCCAGATCAGAGCTACGTGCAGATACCCTCGCTGCAGGGGAGCGACGACCCATTGTATCCCCATGGAAACATAGAGAATGGGAAAAGAATCGAATGAGAGGTTTTAAAGCTGTGGGCAGTCTGTTTACACTTTGTGCCGCTGCTCAGCTCTGGCTTATCCAGGCGATGCTCCCCTGCCCCGCCCCCGGCCAGCCCTTCACTTGTTTATTTTTTACAAAGTTGATTTCCGCTCTCACCAAACAGCAACAGAGCTGGAACTGTGTCACACTTCGAGCTTTGATGGAGGCTATTTGGAAACGGGGTGGAACACAGCCAGTTCTTCCCAGATTCGAATTTGCAGAAATCCACATGAACAAACAGCAAGTTATATTTGTTCAAATGCCACCCATGTCGGGAGGACTTCCCAAGGTGCTGGACAGTCAAGGATCTGCAGCCAAGAGTGCGGGGAGCAGACAAGTTGATATGGGAATCCCACTTTCATGCAATCTGATCAAAGAAACACGAGGCCGTCGCGAGAGCACCCATCCCAGGACAACCCGCACGAGCACCACAATACAAATTCACGCAGAATTCAGTGTCTGAATGATTAACAAACCGTTATTTGAAACTTCTACCCAAACAACGCTGACCATCCTACATATGAACCCTTACACGTGATACAGTGTCTTATTATGTGGTTGGGCTGCTCAATATGCTTCGCAGCATTTACTGTAAAGTGGAGCAATTGTATTTCTAGGTGAAAGCAGCACTTCATTTAATAATAATAATCATCTTTGCATTTGATATAGCGCTTTCCACATCTTCTAGACAGACGTCTCAAAGCACTTCATAAAGTGGGTGATAACTGTGACAATGCCGCGCATCCCGAGCAATGCACCGGCCTCCTCCTTGTCCCCCAAATCTCCTGCTACTCATCGACAGCCATGCCTTCAGCCACTATGCCCTGAAATTTTGTAAATAAGCGTTCTAAGATGCTGCTCGGCTTGGAGAGCACTATATAAATACAAATTGTTGTTGCACTGAAGTGTCAGCCAAGATCGTGTTCAAAGTCCTGACAGCGGGGCTTGAACCCACAAAAGTCTGACTTATGAGAGTGCTACCAACTGAGCCAGACTGACAAATACAAACAACTTATGGAACCTTACACATTAGGCGGACATTCCAAAGCACTTTGGAAGCAGAAACAAGAAAAGGGAAAAGTTCAGTTTACTTCAACAGCACCAATCTATAGTTAGCATCACTTTTGCCTCTGAGTCAGAGGTTGTGGGTTCAAGCCCATGTCAGGACTTGAGCTTCCAGCGCAGGGTCGAAGGATTGAGTAGAGCCAGCATCTGTTCTTGGATGGATTAAAGACCCTGAAAGTCTTCAAAAGATAATGGCACGTCCTACAGATAAATAGGTCATTCACTTTATGGTTATGTGCAGAACCTTGCTGTGTGCTAATTGGCTGTCACATTGAATAATTACATGGACTATTTGATAGGTTATTATCAAATGCAAGCAAATCCTGTGAAGAACTGAGACATCTCAACAAGACACTAGGTCAAATTCAAGGATTATTATTATAATCAGTATCACACAATGGAAATAGGAAAATATATATTATATAGGAGGGGAGTGGGCAGGGGGGGTGAAAGAGAAAGGAGAGCGTTGAAAGAATAAGACATTATATTGCTACTTGTTTGAAAGGAGAGAGCGATTAAATGACATTGGAAAGCTGTATTCATTTAAAGAAAAATATATTGATTAAGTTCACACTGGTGACGTTCTCTCGCCATGAAAACCCACCAACTTTAAACGCTTCATGAAGCACCAGCATGCTTCTTTACATCGCACCAGATTCAGCCTTTCCATTTCAAACTGAGCAACAGCACGCCATTAACATTGCTGCAGAGCAAGTGCTCGTTTTCCTTTCTCTCATAAATTGGGCCTATGCTTCGCTGCATCCAAAAATACATAAAGCAACTCACACAAAACTCTTTTACCAATTAGATTCTCTCCTCATCTATCCTCCTCACTTCTGCTCTCACAGCGTCTTAGAGCACTTCCCAATAAGTGATCCCGGGGGAGAGCTAGGGGGAGAGGAAAAAAGGTGACCAAAAACACGGTTGAAAAGAAGTCTTTAGGCGCGACCTAAAAATAGGAAGAGAGGGGGCCTCGAGATGAAGTAGCTGAAGGCATGGCCACTGACGGTGGAATGGAAGATTCGGAGGACATGGAGGAGGCCAGACCTGGTGTAGAGTGAAGGCAACGGGTACTGTTGTGAGGAGAGAGGTCAGTGAGGAAAGGAGGTGTAGAGGAATGGAGGATCTTGAAATCGATCCATTCCGAGACAGGGAGCCAAGGGTAATTGGGGAGTGAAATTTGGTTTGGGTGAGAACGCAGGTGGCGGAATTTTGAATAACCTGAATGGTGGCAGAAGACAGACCAGCGAGGAGGGCATTGGAATAGTCCAGCCGAGAGGTGAGAAAGGCATGGACCAGGATTTCAGAAGCTTTTGGGGCGAGATATTGGCGGTGACGGGCAATGGAAGAAAGCGGTGCTGGTGAGAGGCTGGAGGTAGGGGAGGAAGGATAATTGGAGGTCGAACCCGACGCCTAAGTTGCATATGGGTTCGGGTAGTTTTAGGGGCAGGTCGGGCAGACGCAAGATGCACTTCATTTTCGTTTCAATGATGAAGAGACAGATTACCAGTGGTGTGTGGAGTAAGGAAACTTGCCAACATTTTGCCCTGCCAGGAATCGAACCCTGGTCGCTCACTTGCGAGGCAAGTGCTTTAATCACTGAGCTACAGGATACTAAGCTATACTACTAATAGTCTTCACATTTGATACAGCACCTACAATGTCAAAGTGCTTCAGAAGTATAGTGACCATATGTTTGTAGCCAAATTAATTTAAAATCTGATCTTGTATCTATATCAAATGCAAGGATTATTATTACTCAAGTTGCACTGATACTTCAACACATTGTCTTTGGTTGTTTCAATGACTCTTCCCAACATATAAATTGATGTCAACAGCATCAGCTGGCTGATATGAGCTGCCACCACTTTAATCCATGAAGATTTACCTTGAGTTAAGTAAATCAAATACTGTCATAATGAGCCAACTTTGGTATTGAATCAGGTAATTATAGCAACAAGCTTTCAAATGACACATCCCCTCAGACTCAGAAACACAAAGAACACAGGTTCAGGCCTGGCTTCCCCACCAGATAAAGACATCACTCATTTACTCGCATTAATTTGTTCATTGTTCACTAACCACCAGGGACGGCACTTAAAGGAATATCAGACGTCGTGAGACCTTCCCTTCCTCTCAGCTAAACCAATTATCACTGATTTAGCTTCATTAGAAATGAAAGCATTTAATTAGGTGCATGCTGAACAGGATAGGATTTTGCCTTTCTGTGTTGATCAGATGCCCTCCCCACCAAAGACATTTAAACTTGAATGATAATTTATATTTGCTTTAGAGAAAATTAGAATGAATTTCAAAAAACTCTCATATGTTGAGTCTCGCTCTTCACAGCCAGCCCTGGAGTTCAGTTAATGTCAACTTCAGCGCATTTCAAATCACAAGAAAATTACTGAAACCAGGTCAAGGGAAACGCAGTGACATATGATAGCTATACTATAATATATAATCCTTGAATTTGACGTAGTGCCTCATCACGTTGTTGAGAAGTACAAAATATATTTGTAAAGCAAATTGACTGCATATTTTGTGGGCGAAACACGATAGCCAACTGCACACAGCAATTAATTTTTTTCTTCTTTGAGTTATCTTCACAAAGCTGCCAAAACCCTTGTCTATGCCTTTGCCACCTCTTGGCTGGACTACGCCAACGCCCTCCATGCCAGTCTCCTCTCCTCCACAATTCACAAAATTCAGCTCATCCAAAACTCCGCCACCCATACCAATCTTTGTCCCCCAATTGCCCAGTAGTTGCCAAACTTCCCTGTCTTTTTTCTGAACAAGGAATCCATTCAGATCCATTTCAATCTGGAGTTCACACCTTCTACTAACCCGTACCATTACACAAAGGTGAATGTAACCCTGAGAAATCTCCGTTATTCATTTTGTGGCCTCCTCTAATCAATAACAGTTTAGCAACACAATAGAAATGCAGTCTACGAGTCTCTACCTATTTAATAGCCTGCTGATGATAGTCGTGAAAATCACATTTTCTCTAGTATTGTTTGACTCTTCTACTTTTACAGTGAATGTGAACACACACAAACAAATTTGAAAGAAATATTCCTTGGATGATGGAAATTCTCAAAGCTCCACAAGGCTAATTGTTGTCAAGCAAAGCTTGCCCAATTGTAGGCAAATCTCACAAACAGCTCATGGCAAGGTCCCACAAACAGCCATGAAGTGAATTACGCGGGATTGATGGCAAGGACACCGGGAGAAGCTCTCTCTTCTTTTCAAATTGTATCAAGACACCCTCAATATACACCTGAAAAAGCAAACGTGACAATGGTTTCAACTGAAAGATACAACTCTTCCCAACATTAAAAAGGACAACTCAAAAATGACTAAAAGGGAACAAGCCCAGGTGTAGTCTGCCAATGATGAACAGATGGCTGTATATGTCCAATAAAAGATACAAGGATATATGCAAACATTCCTACTGTAACTTCTGCCCAGCAGTTGTAATTCTGCACCAAATTCACCAAGGAAACAGCACAGATTTAAATTGCTTTCAACAGCAAACACTAAGTAGCTTAGATTGGGTAATTAAAATCCATTGCAAAACGTATAAAATTGAAACCATACTGATTCTAAGATCTGCGACTCTACAGTGTGTTGATCCACTTGACCCTATAGTCTCATCTAAAATATCGCTCATTCACATGCAAGATGAATGGAAAGCAACAACAAGTTGTATTTATATGGGGTTGACACAGGGTAGCACCTCAGTGTTGAACAATGGCAGTTTCATGCGGAGCTAGGGGATGCAACCGTACACATGGTCGAAGAGGAAGATCGTCAGGGTTGATCTGAAAATGGGGAAAGAGAGGGTAAGGTGGAGGGATAGAGGGAGAAACTTCCAAATTATGGCTGAGCCCAGTCGCCAGTGTGCAAAAGGGACAAACAGGGGATTGGAGCCAACTGAGCGGAGGGGGCAGGTGATGGGAGTAGGGGGTAAGCAGATCGTAGAGATAGGGAAGTGAATGGATTTGCAGAGAGTGAGGATCTTGAAATTAATCAATTTTGTTAGTGGAGTCTGACGAGAACCGGTGTTACTGGGGTACAGAGTTCAGTGCAGACGAGTATATGGGTGGTGGAATTTTAAATCAGTTGGTTATTGTGGATTGTGGAGCTGAGGGAATGTGCAGTGTCTAAACTTTAGCCACAGGTAGTTATCACCTCAGAGGTTTTTCTTTGTAAATTTCACTCAGTGTTATTCAGACCACCCACAGTGGGGAGTGAAACAGCTGGCATAACCACAGCAATGCAATGCTTGCAGTCAAAGACTGTGGTCATGCCAGGATACGAAGGTCACAAAATTCTACTATTTTTCCACAAAACTTAAGCAGGTAAGTAGGGCAAATGTAAAACAGATAGGTTCCTCACAACTCCCTGCAGAGAAAAGTCACACAAATATAGGGTATTAAGTCAAGGCCATACTTGCATCTTATTTAACCACAGAGATTGGATTAAATTACTATTTATAAAATCTCCCGGGTCACTGGTATTGTAAAATCTGATATTTAATGCCTTCACATCTGGACCATTTACAAAAGTAGAGTGAACAACACAATTACATTTGTTTATCACCTTTCAGGTGAATATGACAACAACAACAACGGAATTCTTTATAGCTCCCTCCACGCCAGATGGTGTCTCAGAGTGCTTCACAAAACAGATATCTGGGCCGAGCCAGGGGGAGGGGGGGAAAGGTGAGCAAAAGCATGGACGAAAAGAAAAATAGGAAAGCAGGGGGCGAGACGAAGGGAGTGAGGAAGGGAGTTCCAGAATCATGGGGCGTAGCAATGACTCAAGGAATGACAAGTGTGAATGAAAACAGTTAAATCTGCCTGCACCAAACTTCCAAATCTACTCATATACAAACACACATTGTCTCCTGTGGGAAGAAGTGTTTTTGCTCAGAGTCCACTTCGAAGGAGAACAGCCAGGATAGGGTGACTGTTGCACCAACACTAGAAAGAAGTGCAAGCAACTAAAAGAGTTAAATTTAACCCACACAACAGCACCTCCTACTGTACTGAGCCAACCATCACGCTCCACACATTACACATAGGGCATTAAGAGACACTTGCAAGGATAGATGGTGAGGAGGGTTTGTAGCAGTATGAAATCAAATGAGCCAAAGAATATTTTTCATCTAAAGCCTCCTGCGCGTACACAGTGAAAATACAAGACAACTTATTCTTCTTTAGATGAATTATTGTTCAGATGTTAAAGGTTCCATGGCAATATCTGAATAGAGGAGGGAGTTTCCCTTAAAATAATCCCTTAAAATAAAATTGGTCATTTGCTTCAAGGCTAGTTGTGGGAAATTGCAGTGTGCAAAACTGGCTGCCTACAAATACACAGTCACTAGACCTTACAACAAATTCCGTGAAGCACTTTAGAGACATCTCAAAGATACAATAGGGAATTGTATCAAATGCAAGGATTATTATTACATAACCATCTAAATAACTCCCTTGCAAACATTTCTCCATGTGTAAAAAATATACAACAATCTGACATTTAAGGAAAATTGTTAATGAAATTGGCAATTGAAATACTGTACATCTGAGTGTGAATCTATTCCAAAAATAAATTGCATTTATATATTGCCTTTCGCCAGGAGGACGTCTCAAGATGCTGAAATATTTCATGCATGTAGTGACAGGTAAACAGAGGACTCTGCTCAGAACAAAACCTCAATTTACAGGGAAAATACATGGGTAAAGTACCGGTATTGATCAGTTAAGCACATGGTGGGACTTGCCCTGTTATTTCCTGCCTGTTTGAGGTTATCTGGAAAACAACCCCACCCATACAATGATACAACCTCAACAATATCTCTTATGCTTCAGTGGTTATGGTAACATCTACTGCCTGGACTCCTCCTGAGAGTGTGTTTGCAAATGTGTGGGTTGGAGTATTTAATATTCTCTAAGCATTCTGTGGAACACTAGGTCATGCCCTTTCAGTCACCCTTGACGAAAAGAGCTGTTTTAGTATAATTAACCCAATGGTGAAACTCAGCCCACGCCCCTCAAGATGTGTTTATGGTTTTTAGCTTCAAGCATGAATGAAAAGTGCCTTGCGTCAACTTAGTGGTCACGGCAGCAGCCTGGTAGCCCTCTTTCAGTTATGTGATGGCTCGTCTGCAAACGATGGTCAGCGAGTATTCAGCCATTTTGTTTACAGTAGTTTTAAGCACACGATTACCCAAGTAATCAAACAGCAAACGGATGTGCAAACCCTATGGCTCTCTCCTCCACTGCTTTGTTGACTTACTCCCTACAATTGCCCCCATGCCACACAACGTCTCCGACTAATTGTTGACCAAAGGCATGGTCAAAGAGGTAGGTCTTTTAAGTGGGTTTTGTAGGTAGGATGAGAAAGTGCATGATGAAAGGATTATGGGAGAGTGGGAGCTTCAGGGCTGAAACTCGAACTCTTATGGTGGCCTTGCAGGATATCTACGTATCTATTACCCGGGAACATTTTCCATCTGCCTGGTCAGCTGGACATTAGCACATCCCGTGGTGGAAATGGAAAAGAAGCGAGCTTCTCCGGCCAATAATCTTTCCGATAAACTGGTCATTTGGCCATTCACTTCAGGACTGTTTGTGGGACTAGCTGTGCAGAAACTGTCCGCCTATAAAAGCAGTTACTAAGCCGACAACTCCCTGTGAAGTGTGTTAGGGGCATTTCCCATGCTATGGACATTATTTAAAAATGCAAGGATTGTCATATCATTTATTTCCCACTTTTTAACCAAGTTTTAAGCTGCCACATGCGGGAGAATAAACACGCAGATAACCTGCTGTTGTTTACTGAGGTGATCAAGTATCATTGCCAATGTCTCTTCACTGACCATCTGCTGCTCTCAGCTGGACAAGGTGGGGGGGAGGTGGGGGGGGCTCCACAAGGGCAAAGAGAAGAAAATGTCAAACAATTCACAGAAATAAAGTTACTAATTTGATGTTGAGTCAGGTTGTGGGTTCAAGCCCCACTTTCAAGCTCACGGTTTGTGCTCATGGCAGTATAGCGGTGGCGAGTGCTGCATTGTCACAGGCACTATCCTTTGCACGAGATATTAAAACTGGGGGCTGTGCCTGTTGAGGTGGATATTACTCAAGAAGAGTTTTTCCCGATGTCCTGGCCAACAATCCCCCAGATGAAATTGGTTACTCACATCATGGCTATTTGTCCTGTGCAAATTCTCTGCCATGTTTAAAATACCAAATCAACACACGGTCATTACACGTCACAGTAAATGCTATAAAGCATTTCAAGGTGCATCGGTAATGTGAAAAGATGCTACATCAAATTCAAGAATTATCATTAGCATCATTAGCACAGCAAGACGTCTTAAGCTGCTATACAGTTTCCTTAAAGTGCAGTGAGTTAAGGATTAATAACAAAAAAAAATAATATGGTGATGACTGGCCAAATGACGTCTTCTGTTTAAAAACTGTACTTATATTTCCTCCTCAAACCTCTTCCTCCATTAAAATGAGATGTTCTGCACTCATCACTTGGATTATTTACCAAACCCACAGGTTGGAAGCTATAGCCTGGCAGCACAGTCCAGCTTTCCAGACAATGCAACTGAGCCTCAATTTTGATTGAATTAGATTCAGAGATTTCCCTTTCAGTGGGATAACAATCTCAGAACAGCTTTGTCCGTACTGTTCATCCACGCCTTGCAGAAACCTGGGTACATACATAAAAACAGCTGATTAAATGCTCTCAACTGCGATCTCTTCCCCACCCCACATCAGGACCTGCTCACAGTCCATGCTAACATGTCACTCGCCATCGCTAACAAAACAACTGCACCAAGTCACCAGGGAAGGTGGTAGAGGCCAGGACATTCATTTATGAAGCACCTAATGCCATGAACCGTAAAACAGTGTGTTCTGGAGGGATAAGATCAGACAGGGCAAAGGGCACCTTTTCATGCAGACCAATCTTGTGAGCATGTGAATACAGTATTGGAGCTAGCTGCAACTAGTGTTATTGTGAGCGGTCAAGAAGAAAACTGAGATCCTGCCTCCCTGTTCTTCAGATGTCAATTACTGAGGTAGTGTTGTATGGAACGCTAAGCGCTCATGAGCAATCTTTTCTTATCCTGATACATTCACAAGGGGGTCAGCAAGACTGAGCAAGTGTGGGAGACCTATAATATCTTCCAATAGACAACAGTAAGCACATATTGAAGCTGATATTCCACTTGGAACGGTTACTGTAAGTAATGCTGTGTTTGTACAAAGGCTGTAAATTGCGTTCGGGGAATTGCTTTGGATGTCTGAATACTGACTGAGGGAAGAGATAGGATTTAGGATGCAGGGTGAATTGATGCACCCATTTAGAAAAACTGAACCAAAGACCTAAAATTCTAATAATAATCCTTCCATTTGATATAGCGCTTTTCACTTATTCCAGTCATCTTAAAGAGCTCCACAGAATATACTGTAAAGTGAATTTACTGTATGTGTGGGCAAAATGCGGCAGCCAATTGCGCACAGCAGTGTCCCACAAACAGCCATGGATTAAGTGACCAAATTATTATTATTATTTATTTTATGGGGGTGGGGGAGGAGGAATTATTAGTAGGTGTGTGGAGTAAGGAAACTTGCCCAAGGTTTCACCCTGACCTGCCTGGAATTGAACCCAGGTCTCTCGCTTGTAAGGTGAGTGCTGTAACTACCGCACTACAGGACTCCACACATTGGAAAGTATTCAGCAAAGGTTAATGAGAAGCAGGATTTAGGGACCCCAGAATGTGTGTTGGATTAACTGCTGGAATCTAACCATCTAAAACCACATAGCTTGCTGTGTAGAAACTTATGTACAGTTATATATGCCTCAAGCCCACAAAGTGCTCCTCCAGAGGCTAGCGTACTACCAGCAAAGCCAAATGACACCCAAAGGATTTCACTCAGAAGCAATGCACTTGGCTTCCTTGCTGACAACTTAATCCTATTTAATACTCAACAATGACACTGTTGCAATTCCCGTGCTGTATGACACGAGAGGATTCTTATAAACACATGGCTGCCCGAGTGACCAGGCTGAGCAGAGCACCCCTCTACCATCTGATCATGGGCAGGAGATACATTAGATAAGGGCATCTCTTTAGTTCCACATTCTCTTCCAAGGGATACTCCCTATTTTAGTGCAATGTCTGTTTGCCATCAATTAAGGAAAAACTGCAAATCAAAAAAGAGCTGCATGAAAAAGTTCCTGCTAATCTCTATTCTGGATCTCCCAATTTTGATTTTTAAAACTATGCCCTCTAGTTCCAGATCACCCCCAGAAATAATTTCTCCCCATCCACCCTATCAAAGCCATCCATCATTGTACACACCTCTGTCATATCCCCTCTCAGCCTGAGCTCCGAACGATTAATTTAGTTTCTGCGGATGGAAATGTATGTTGCATTTGTGGATGTCAGCCAAAAGATAATTAAAGATTTATTATAACAGAGGCTCATTAACCCAAAACTCAGAAGATGACTTAATAAAATAAACATTAATTGCTTTTAAAGCAACGAACATTGATTAAATAATCTGCAGAAGAATGTGAAGTTGCCAGATTATTGTTTAGTGCATTTATAGGCTATTAGCCTTTTTTCTCCCCAAGTAATTTATTCCTGGCAATAATCAGCCATAAATCAAACTTCACTTTTCATTTATATCATCAATTGATTCTCCTGCACTGCAAATGCTCCAGAGAAAGAGCCCAGTTAGTCAAACTCATCAGCTAACACCGTGATAAAATGCTACAATATTTACGGATTTGATCCGATAAACTATATAATTTAGTTGGGATTATTTAAACATGATCCTTAGTCACAAGTAAGAGTTGTGCATTCTATGGCATGTGTATATTGAAAAGCAGCCTGTCTCAGCTGGTCTCAAATTCAGACGGTTTGTTGCTTCAAGCCTCAAGTGCTGCATTGTTGGAGCTCTACATGTGCCATCCTTTTGGACATTAAACCAAGGCGCCATCTGCTCTCTCGGGATAATCATCCCTCAATATAATTTTAAAATACTGGTTAATCAATCCACAACTATTTGTGCTTTGAGATGCTTCATCAATGATGTGATAAGGCACTATATCAAATGCAATGATTATTTTTGTAAATGTAATTTTGTTGTTGATGACAACGAGAGTCTGAGTCCAAGGATCAGCTAATGGTTGAGGATGTATCATTCAAGATCAGGTGTGGAGAGAAGAGGCATCATTAGTGCCAAGAACTACAGAAAGCAAGCAGAAATCGTGCCTCTTTCTAACTGTCTGCACCAACAGCTCACAGCAAAGCCCAGCCCGGAGTTTACATTCATACAGTCCAGTCAGTTACGGAGTGAGGAGTTCCAATGCCAGGCTTGCTGTTATGGGCGTTTAGAACCTGACATTGTCACGTGGTATCATGTCGACATACATTCCACAAACCTGAAGAAAGGCTGGGAGAATGGTCAGCTGAATCTCAACAATTCTACTCCCAATCCCACTCCCCACGACCTCGATAACCTGGACAAACATGCAGATGCTTCTTTGCAGCTGAGCTAAAAGGGGTTTGATCTTTACCGTTGGGAAATAAGGTAAATTGAGCTGTCGGCTGGGCCTCTTATCAGAGAGCAAGTAACTCAGTGACAAGACAAGTCACTCACTGCAACTTGTCTGATTAGTTACTGCTCCCTGTAATTACTGGTGTCAGATTATAAAGCACTAATCAGCAATTGCTATCAAGTTTCCAATTATAGATTATAAAGTACAGCATAAAGCCCAATATCATCATGAATAGGGATCAGGGGGCACTCCGGGGTCCTGGCCTCAGCCACACTTCCTGGCAACCTGTTCCAGTCATTAAATGCCCCCCTGGGTCCTCTTGACGACATGCCAGGCTTTATCTAACTGCAATTTGTTGTCGTTGGATAAAAAAAACTTCCTGGTGTCAGTCCTGAAATTGGCCTTTACAACTCTAACCCTTTGGCTTCTTGCTCTACAGTCCTGGTGCATCCAAAATCATTGTTCTGGTTTACTTTTAAAATTCCCCAGCCAGTAATGCTTCATCTGACGAGCAGCACTGACCAGGAGAGAAACGGAGGATGGAAGAGGCTTGAAAAGAGACTGGGAAAGTTTGAAACTGAAATATTTGAAAACTCTCAAAACGGAAATACAATATTGAACAGATCCAAATCCATGTGTGGCTAATCTGAAGATGTGAGTGAGAGGCATTGTTGACTCTACGTAGAAGATAGCCAATTTTTTCTTATACCCTTTGATTCAGAATGGTGCTAATTTAATAGTGGAAGTTAAAATCAGTACAGGTACCCCTCCTCAACCACGGGGGATATGTTCCTGAAAACCACCACAGTTAGTAAAACCACGGTTGGAAAATACAGGGCCCTATGGGAAACATGGGGATAGGGGGAGTAAGTGTGGGAGCATTGGCTGCCAGGATCTGCAGCAATCCGCGAGGCTGTCTGCCTGACTGATCTACACACAGACACAGAGAGAGAGATATCAACGGGGAAGATGGTGTGGTGGGTGACACGAAGGGGGGGGGGATGTGGAGAAGGTGGTGTGGTGGGTGACAAGGAGTGGGGGGATGTGGAGAAGGTGGTGTGGTGGGTGACACAGAGGGGGGTGTTATTTACCTTAATCCTAAGAGAGAAGCGACATCGTGGCTGGTTGATGCAACTAGTGCCAAACGCTAGTGTTAGTGTTAAAACCCGTGGATAAGCAAAACCCACTGCCGTGGTTAGCAAGGGTTGTTGCAGGGAGCCAACCGTGGATAAGTGAAACTAGCGGTAGAAAAAAATGCAGTTGGGGCGGGGTGCCTGTATAAAAATATACTTCCTGCATTTGTCTACAAATAAGTAATCACATGTGCAGTAAGTGCATGAGATGACAGAGCTTTGAGATCTTTAAAGGTATGAGTATTGAATGCAAGGATTATTCTTTGGTTATTTGGGAGTAACCTTTAAGCTTCCAGAGCAGTTAGGATGTTATATCACTTGCTTACAATTTATTTTTATAAAAACCTATTACTTGGAAACTCATATCTCTTTTGGCATGCAAAACTAAAAATAAACTTTCCTCAGTGAACAGTGATAGTACGTTGTAACAAGAAACAATAAATGAATGCATTCAGTGCAGTTTAGACCGTCAACTATAACTAGCTTGTAACAAGTCAAGTACACTGCCATGATCAAAGATATTGTGTTGCAGATGTTGGCAATGTACACAACTGGCCTCGACCATTATAAATTGCAGATTAAAATGAATGCTCAACTGCCAAATATTTACACTGCACCCTTATTATTTCACTGGCAACTTGGCCTAAACAGAAAGCCCTCGAAGAAGGGATCACACAATCCTTCCAAATCGTGTCACACAAACAACCCGGCAGCCAGTAAACACTCTCTGGTTCAGGGACAGAAGACAATGGTTTTGGACCGAACAGATTCACATACAGTACATAGTTATATAAACACACTTGCAAGTTATGAAAGCTGTTAACTGTGTGTCTGCTGCAATGTGATCTAGTAAAGGTCTTTAAAATTGTTATGATCAAGTTGATCGAGTCAATAGGAAGAAATTATTTCTACTGGTCGGAGTCAGCAACTAGAAGGCATCAATTTAACATTGTTAGTAAACAAGCAAATGGGGGAGATTAGGAGAATTAATTTCATGTACATTAGGGTATGCCATGCCCTCGTGGGAGTAGAATTCATAAGAGCATTCAAAGGGAACTAGATAAAAAACTGTTACTAAAAAAGAGATAGCCAAAGGCATATAGGGAAAGGGCAAGTAAATTGGACTCAAAAGGATTGCTCTTCAAAAGACATGATGGGCAAAAGGGCTTTCTTCTGTGCTGTAAATGTCTTAGCTGCCAATCTCTGCATCATCTAGTTCAGATCAACGGGCACAAGACTAAAAGAAGGAAATTTTGATTTTCAAAGTCTATGGGACAGGCCTCATGGTCACCCCTGTGTATTTATTCAAATCAGTTAGTCAGACAGTAAAATGTTACATTGCAAACCTGACTGCTAAGTTATTACGAGATTCTGATGGTACCTAGCAGGGATTTAAAACTCGAGAAAACTATTATACCAATCCTTACATTCAATTCAGCACTAAATCAAAACAACGCAAAAATGGTTTGTCAAATGCAAGGATTATTTAAATGCCTGTAAAGTGTAATGATTGTACATTTTGTAGACAAATTTTGCAGTCAATTTGCCCACATCAATGTCCCACAAACAGCCATGAAGAGAATGACTGATTAACTTTGGGATTGTTGGCAGGATGCTGGAGGGGGGAGAGGGGGTGGGGGGAGAAGAACAACTCATTTTTGTTTTCAAACAGTAACATTGGATCTCGAACGTCTACTTGTGCAGACACAGATGTCTCATCCAAAGTATGGCACCTTTGACAATGCCCTGAGTAGTGCTCTGACAGCAGACTATGAGTTCAGATAGTTGACGTAGGGCTAGAAATCCACAAGCTTCTGCCTCATAGGGCAAGAACATTACCAACTAAACCAGGCTGATACATGAACATAATACAACCACAACAACTTCGATTTATATAGCGCCCTCCACGCTGGACAGCGTCTCAGAGCACTAATAGAATACATTCAGATGATCGCGGCCCCAGGTCTCTCTTTGCTGTAAAGTGAGACTGACAGAGAGGCAATTTGGATCCTGGAAGAAATTATCTAGAAACAAATAAGCAGACATATACATACTGTGTGGAACAATTGAGCATTAAACCATTTCCACAGAAGCCCGAGTTTTCTTTGATATGTAGTTAGTGTTATGTGAGCTCTTAAAATTAGAGGCTCTCTCACTCTCACACATTACAGTTGCGTTTTAGGGTTATAATGCTCATGTGTCTTGGGGTCAAACATTTCCCTGATCACAGCATCAAACAGCACATTGACAGGATTGCTCCATTCACACTTCCATTTTCCCTAAGAGACCCGTCACCGCCTTTTTATGATTTAAAATTTAGTTTGAAACTTTTTTTTTGTATAAACATAGTTAGGTGTCTCAGGCCCTTCTCCGAGATAAACTGAGGGTTATGGTGCAGTTCAATGCAGTATTCTTTACTGAAAGCATGGCCGCTACTGAGGTTCTTCAGTTTCATACCAGGAAACAGCAGTGCTGAAGTCTATCTGCTTTTGTCATTTAACTGGAGAGGAAAGGATCTGGAATTTATAGCACGGTTAGTTATCTTTCCTATGGACTGCAGATCCTAGGTTTCTTGAGCACTTCCCAGATGTTGGTCTGCTAAATATTTCCACAGAACCACATATTGAATCATTTAGTCTCCAACCCTGAATGGGAATCATTCCAACCTTACAACTTCTATTTACAACACGTGTGTCCAATGAATAATATTCGGAGGAGTGTCCAAAGTATT
Source organism: Hydrolagus colliei (assembly GCA_035084275.1). Lineage (NCBI taxonomy): Eukaryota > Metazoa > Chordata > Chondrichthyes > Chimaeriformes > Chimaeridae > Hydrolagus > Hydrolagus colliei. Next base: position 6,809,526 of record CM068753.1, read on the forward strand.
TTTTTATATATCCTACTCTGAAGGCATTTAACTCCCATTTATCAGCATGGCGCAGTGGTAGCACTCTTGCCTCCAAGTCAGGTTTCAATTGCACTTCAAGACTTGGAATCACCAGGTCTAAGATGACACTTCAATGCAGGGGATGTATTGCATTGTTGGAAATTCTGCCCTTCAGATGAGACTTTAAACCGAGATCCCATTTGCCTATTCAGGTTGACGTTAAAGATCCCATGGCACTTGAAAAGAGAAGGGAATTATTCCTGGTGTGTTGGCTAACGATCCCGAAAAATAAAATTGGTCAATCACTCCAATCATAATAATCCTTGTATTTGATATAGTACCCAATCACTTGCTCAAGACATCACAAAACACTTCACAGAATAAATTGTAAATTGATTTGACTGCATATTTTGTGGGTGAAACCTAGCAGCCAATTGCACAATTCCACAAGCAATCATGGATCAATAATAATTAATTATTATTCATTTTGAATGGATTATTATCCCCAGAAAGAGATCTGCCAATAGATTAACAACCAGTTTCTACTTACTGCTAGGTAAACTGAAGTGTGTGGAGTAAGGAAATTTGTTTAAGGTTTCACCCTGCCCACGAATCAGACGTGAATCCCCTCGCTTTCGATGTAACTGATCTAACCAATTCACTTTAAGACACCACAACAAGACTTCACACTCCATGGCTGTTTGTGGAACAATGAAGTGAGCAACTAGCTGCATGGTTAAAACCACAAAATACACAGTCATTCCACTTTACAACCTGTGAAACACTGTAACTTAAACAATGCAATCAAATGCAAATATTATTATTATTCAATATAGCTCCTTACGACTTGAAAGGCACTAAATCAAATATTAAAGTATGATAATTTAATAAAATAAGCATATAACATTCTGTGAAGTGATTTAAATGTCTCAAAGATTTGAAAAGCTCTATATCAAATACAAGGTTTTTTGTAATACAGTAAAAGCCTGTTTATCTGTGATCCGATCAACCATAACTTCCATATAACCGGCACCGCTAAAAAAGAGGTCCCCATTCGATTAATCAGAATTTATCCGGCACAATGTATTATTTTATTTTTGTAAAAACTTGTGTGTGTGTTTTCGGCTGAATACCCGGCATGTGCTTTAACCGGCATTGGCCAGGTCCCGAGGGTGCCGGATAAACGGGCTTTTACCGAAGTTATTTTGTTCCCATTCTGCTTAAACAACAGAGCTCCATGTCTGTAAACTCCTTGTGATTTCACTGAGGAGATAAATACAGGCAGAAATCCACTTACTAAGCCGCAGAGTCATTGAGTTGATATTCCCTAGATCGACTGAAACAAGCCTGAACTCCACCATCACCCCACAGTCTCTTTATGACATTGGCCAGGTCTTCAGGCATGATGCCCTGTTCCTCGGCAGTTGCAGAGAGTGCAAATAGCTGCCGTGCATCATCCTGTAGAGAGAGTGGAGAACAAAGTCAGACAGTGTACCCCGGTGTCCCTCACCATGTCCCACAGCATACTTCCCTCCCCTGCATCTTTAAAGTGAATTATTCAATTAATCTGGTCCTCAAGGGTGTTAACTGGCAGATAATAAAGGCAAGTGGCATTGATCCTCGGAAACAGGACCCTTTTTTTTCTCAGTGAGGCACTCAGCAGTTGATAATTTCCCTGCATTGAGATTTTTTCCATTGATGTATGGTTTCAAGTCACCCAGAATTAAAAATTTTAAAATTAATAATTTGCCAATTGTGGATGCTCTAAAATGCTACCAATAAATCTAGACCAAGATGGAAATCCCCGCTCCTTTGTGTACATTTTGTGGATGAACACTACAACAGTCTGATCTCCTCACTACCCCATTGAGCTATATACACCAACAGAGATCCTCCTAAATAATAATACCTACATTTGATGTGACGCCTTATTATGTCGGAAGGACGCCTCAAAGTTCTTTATAAGATTTACTGTGAAATGGAGTGACTGCATTTGTAGGCAAACACGGCAGCACATTTGTGCACAGCCACATCCCACAAACAGACACCATGAAGGAACCAGCAAACTCAATTAGAAACCTCCCATATAAAAACATAAAACATAACCAACAACATAGCTCAGCAGCAGCATTCAGAAACTCAGACACTAATCCACAGATATCCACTGGTTATTCATTATCATGCAACATGGGCAGGGGCAGGATATTGCAGTCCCCAACAGATGCACAATTGTTTATAGATTGATAGGAAACAACAATCATTTTACAGCGATTTACATGTTGAAAGTACATTTCACACAACTAACTGACTGGGAACTTGAGAAAAGTGAGATAAGGCCAAGGGAGATGGGGAGCTCAGTGTGTCGGTTATTTGTACAAGGAGTGAAAAGGACAAAGGAATAGAAGGCCAATTAATAATATTAATAATAATCCTAGCATTTAGAGCGATTGATTGCTACATTTTGCCCACAAATATACAGTCAATTCACTTTACAGTATATTCTGTGAAGCGCTTTGCGACATCTAGAAGATATGAAAAGTGCTATATCAAATCCAAGGATTATCATCACAAAGTTGAGATGTCTCAAAGTGCTTTACAGAATATACTGTAAAATGAATTCACTATATTTTGTGGGCGAATCCGCCAATTGACAAACATCCATGTACCTACTTGCTTTTAGGTAAACAGAGGAATGCAGAGTAAGGAAATGTGCCGTAACGTTTCACTCCCAACTGTGAATTAAACAGGGTCCTCTCACTTGCATGGCGAGGGCGCTATCCAATATGCTACAGAACTCTATAGGAAATTATCAAGTTTATGTTTTGTAGGGTGAACCGAAGGTGAATGGGAAGAATTCCAGTGACCAATCTGCTCCTACAAGCCTTCCGACAAGTGATTCATGCCCTACACTGAAATTACTGGCGAGTGTGTTCGAGGGAGGGGGAGAGGGAAAGAAAAAATAGGCAACATACATAAGGTCCAAGTGATGGCCACCAACACGAGCCACGTGTGGGTAAAAACATAACCAACACAACATAACTCAGCAGCAATATTCATAATCCCAAAACACTCATCCCCAGAGACCAGACTGGATATTCATTACCAGAAACCATAACATACAACATGTAACTAACCAAGTCACTGGTACTCTTCCAAATTGAGTTAGATGTTGAGTGGGGCTGGTGGGTTTGAAGTACCCACTGAGACTTTGTGCACTGGGGGGTAAGGCAGAATGTGTGCATGACAGACTGCACATCTGCTTTAATTAACAGGCAAGGGAAAGGAAGCAGAAATATCTAATCTTGTCCATCAGATCAGTATCAGCAGTCATGGCGAGGTCAACTAATCTCTGCATCATCAGGAAATTCAAGCCCAGCTGTGATTTGTTCCCGCTGCAGCCAGCCCCGCGCTTATGGAGGTGAAGGGCGGCTAATTGAAATTTATGCCTCTTTTATGCTGTGTCGGGAGCTTCAACATGAATGAGACTCAACATGCAGCCCCAGATCACACATTTAAATAAACAACTGCCTTTTGGGGGTTGAGGGAGTGGGAAGTGTATTCCTAAGCGGCCTCGCAAGCAAGAGGAACTGGGGAAATCTTTCTCCACATGCCTATGTTTATGTAGCAGTAACTGGGAACCTGGTTGGTATTCCATTGGCTAGTCACTCTCTGGAGATTATAACCCCCTAAAAAAAAATGTGGTCACTCATTTGAGTGTTTGTGGAACTATCAATTGAGTGTTTGCTGTGCACAATTGGCTACTGCAATTGCCCACAGAATACACAGTCAATCCATTTTTAAATATATTCTGTGATAAGGCATTATCAAACGCAAGTATTGTTATTATTATTAATACAACCATTATTAAAACAAATCAGAGGGAAGGGAAGAGTGTTCTGTGAGTCTTGCGATTATCCCTGCCAGCCCCCAAAAACAATAGCCCAACTCTTCGAAGCAGTAGATGTATGTGAATATCCACTGCTTACATTCACCATTAGGGGAGCTTCCATTTAACAGCAAAACGACTGCAGCATAAATCATCAGAATCTCTCACTGCAGTGAGAAACCACTCAAAAAGTGAAGAAACATTTGATCTGCCTGCTCTGTATAAGATTGCCTTTGCTGCTAACTCTAGTTACATGGGGGTCTCTGGTGTTCACAGAAGATGGCAAATCCTTATTATGTTGCTCCCACACACTTTGGAGAGGCAAACTGAACAGTTAGCATGAACTAGGGGCCAGGAGGGAGCCTGCTGCCTTATCTGTCAACTATACAATCCACACAAATTGACATAGCTTCATTCTCCCCCACCTCCAAGGCCTGGGGTCGGCAACCCAAATAACAAGAGCAGTTTTTTCAAATTTAGTCACAAATGCAATATGTTAAGAGCTACAACGATCTCTAGTTAAATTAGCTATATTCAAACCAGTCAGTTAGAATGTGAAAGGAATTTGCCACTGTGAGAAGAGCTGTAGAAGCAAAGGTTATCAGAGATGGTGTCCCACCTCCAAGGCAACGGGTTAAGCCAATCAGAGACGGCGTCTCTGGTAATAAGAATGGGTTCGATAATCAAGATCGGGAGCCTCACAAGTCCTTAATGAGCCACATGTGGCCCCAAAACCACAGGTTGCTGACCCCCTGTCCAAGGCCAACCATCCATCCACTCGACAGACCTTCATAATAGACATTCTCTGGCTGAATGTTTGTCATATGGACATGTTGAAAAGACCTTGATAAAATAATGTAATGCTGTAATACACAGTAATGTCTACAGGGGCCCACAGTGGAGAAAAAGAGAGGGTGGATGAAGGCACAGTCAAAGAGCAATCTCTTGAGACACCACAAGCAGTGTGTGGAACTTTAGCTACAAGCTTTCTCATCCATTGTCAGCATAAATTACTTCACTGGAATTGTTATGAGCAAACTGCGGTGAAAGAATGGTCAAAGTGAGCATTACAAGCTTGTGCCATCCTGACCAGACAGGTATGTGCAATGGTGACTACTGAAAGGAAATTAAATAAGCACATTCATATGTGTGCCTGCTTCTAATGATCCAAGACTGTTTATGGGACACTGTTGTGTGCTATTCTCTGCCAAGTTTCACTCATATATTATACAGTCAACCCACATTACAATACATTCTGCAAAGCTCTTTAAGACACCTCAATCATATACAGTATAAGCCTGTTTATTCGGCACCCTTGCGACCTGGCCAATGCCTGGTTAAAGCGCATGCCGGATATTCATCTGAAAACGCAAAAAAAAGCATTTTTCCGGATAAATTCCAGTTGTGGACTTTTCTTTTTGAGGTGCCAGTTATACAGAAATTACAGTTGATCGGGTCATGAATAAACAGGCTTTTACTGAATTAGGGAGGAATTTTGAAATGAAAGGAACAATTATCTTCATAAATATATCTATATATCAGAATTGGAGAAACTGAAATATGGTTTAAATCAGCAGATGCTTGGCAGAGCGAGCGCTGCTGTGTCTTACCCCACGGGCAGCTTCTCCGTAGTCGATCTTCAGGTTTGTCATGGCTTTGATGATGGCCATGATAGACTGGATGGTGTTGCTGTACACCACTGCCTTGTACTGCCTGCGTTCCTCTTCTGAGTAGCCTTGCTCATGGATGATCCTACAGAATCCAAACAAAGGCACGCTTACACACAGTGCCATTTCCACCACAATCCCCACTTCCCAATTATTTCTGCCAGTTATAATCTGACTCACATAGGCCCCACGGGGCACACCTACAAATTTATCCCAAAATGTGAATGTTATACAATAAAGGCGCTATTTCAAATAATAAGTGTTATACAGTATAAGGCTAAGACAACGAGGTGGTTTGGGCCTCTAATGACCATTTTGGTGCCTTGATAACAATGTACAATGTTGTTAAATATAGCAATGCACAAGGATTTGGGGGGACAAAAATACATTTCAGTCTAGGAAAGAAAAAGCCTGAACTATTTACCTTGTATTCTAACAAATATTTTGTCTGTGGTTTACTCTAATTTTTTTTGTTGATCTTACAGAGGCAGCAGTGACTGATGGTGCCATCAGTGTGCAGCAAATGGAGTGAGGATCTTCAAAGCACTAAAACTGTGTGACATTCCCACCAGGAGCTTTCTAAAAAAAACACTGATCTTTCAGGGACTATACTGGCTTTCAATCCTGCCACCTGAGATCGATTCAGCCTCAGATGCATGAGGTAAAAGTCACACTATTACTGTAAGGCTCAGAGATGAATCCAGTTTGGATATTTTCAACCAGGTTTCCAGCAATGACAATTTGCCCTCGTTGTCAGACACTCTCAAGACATCAAGACTATTTCCTATGATGCTTTTACAATACCAACCTTTCCCTCTTCCTATTACATCAATGAACTGGACTCGATCACCCTTCCTAGTACAATTAGTCTTTGCTTAATGTCGTAGCTGTGTGCTTAAAAAGTGCTACTTTAAACGAAGTTAAGAGAACCAGCATAAGAATACCGGACGTATTACTACCTACTAACACTCAAGCACCGTCAATCATCACATCTACCTCCAAGTGCAAAGAGGTCATCGACTTACCTCCAAAATTGACAACATCCATCTGGCAACCTCATCCTTCTGCCCTGAGTAGCCTACCACCACCCCCATTCTGTCTCCCTCATCCAGCCCAGCCTCAGCTCCTACCACTCCCTCCTCCCCGGTCTCCCCTCCTCCACTATTCACAAAATTCAGCTCATTCAAAACTCCACATCCCGCATTTATACTCGCATCAAACGTCATACACCGATTAGCCGAGTCCTTGCAATACTCCACTGGCTCCCTGTCACAAAATGAATCGACTTTAAGATTGTCCTGAATTGACATCCCTTGTCTTTAAGCACATGGGTGTATCTTAAGAGGTCGAATATCAAGCTTTCAAAATATCAAGGACTGTGCTTAACCAAGGTGAAGGATGTTAAACCCAGAGGAGCAGTGCTTACATTTCAGTCATGAGCATCAATGGCCTAGGTCAAATGGAATACAGGTTACAGTAACACTCTTTTTAAGATGCCAAAACAACACCCCTCTCAATGAAAATCTAAGGTATCAAATTCAAATTTTCTTATTTCAATCTAACCGTTGTTGTGGGCTTTAAGGGATTTAGCGTCACCCAGAGCATTATAGTGAAGGATATATGTTAATACACAATGAAAGACCCACTTCAATTCAGCACAAAATGGCTTGTTTCACAGGAAACTGTTACTTACTTCATTTGCTTTACAATTGTACTTTTTCCCGATTCTCCAGCACCTGTGAAGATGAAATAGAAAATGAGTGACTGGACGAACAGACCACATAACCTCATCATAAACTCTATATTTCAAGCTCCACATCTAAACTGTGATCCCATAATCTATGCTCTGAATTCCTGAGGGGGGTTGGAACTGCCACTCTTTTGGTGATACATTAAATTGAGGTCCCATCGACCTATTCAAGTGGCTGTTAGAGGTTGGGACATTGCACTCCACAAATTGGCTCCCAAATTCACCTACACAAATACAGTCACCACACTTTACATTAAACTCTGTGAAGGCCTTTGAGATGTCCTGCTGACATGAAAGGCATTGTATCAAATTATTATTACAACCAGGATCCCTGGATATTGATCAGAATGAAAAATCCCATTAATATATAACTGCTGTGCTCAATTAATTGTGTTTCACCCACAAAATAGTCAATCCACTGGATAATATATTCAGTGAAGCAGTTGGTGATACCTCAATGACGTGATAAAGCGCCATATGAACTGCAAAGATTATTATGGAAATACTAATGCCAATTATATAAACCCTAAGATTACATTGGTGGAGATCATCCAAGCTGATCCTGTGACGTTCCAACTCCATCTATCTTAACTCCACACAGTATCACAGTAATTGTAACATTGGGAACTGTATTGGTGTGTCAGGGATCAAAACATCTGAAACAAGGAATAAAAGTCAAACATCAAACAAACTCCATTTGTGTTGAATTTGCTGAAATCTTAAAATAGAATGAAAGTGTCACTGGGCAGTGTGTTATTGAAATCTGCCTGGATAGATAAGGAAAAGCTTTAAACATTCCACCTCCCGTCATATCTGGAGAAGCACAAGATTTTTGATCACTTTTTAAAAAGCTTTGACTGTCTCAATTATTCAATTCAATAAAAATGTAACAAGACAGATTATGTATCAGATTTAATAAAACGATCAGGCAAAGTAACATTCCCCAAAGAGGAAGCGTTGTTCAGTCCCTGAACTATGGCTGACAGCAGATTAAATATACACGCACACACAGCTCATTTTCCACTGAAAAACAGAAATCAATATCACCAGAGACGCCTCAAGGTAAATGTCCCAATGCATGGAAACATTATCCAGGTCACAAGCTGCAAGCTTCAACTTTCTTGCTGTGATTAAGACCAATTGTCAACGGCATACTAACGTTGGTGCAGAATTTTACCCGCTGTGTACTTTAATAGTCTAGAATTTTAAAGAAACATGAGGCTGAAACAGATTGCAGTGAGGGCTTAGATTTTTTTTAAAAAACTAGCACGGTATAAAATGAGAATTACGGTTAAAACATTTTTTGGCTAGCAGAATCCCAAGGTTGAGCCATATTCCCCACATTTGCTATCATATAAAAATAATTATAATCCTTGCATTTGTTAAAACATTTTTCACGTCTTCTAAACGTCTCAAAGAGCTTCACAAAATATACTGTAAAGTGAATTTACTCTATGTAAGTGGCCAATATATTATCATATCGTCAAAACCCTAAAAGTGCTACACACGATTTCTTAACGATGATGACTGGATTTTATAGGTAGACAATTTGCATACAGCAACATCTCACAGCCAGAATCAGTAATACCCAGAGGAAGGTTGGCCATGATACCATGGAGAGAAACTGAGTTTTTTTTATTCAGAAAGAGACGACACAGCAGAGCAGGGCAGAGCCGTGTATTTATGTAACTGGAGAAGACCAATAACAGTGTAATGTTGCACTGTTGGTAACTGTGCTGGAATAATAATCATCTCAGAGATGACGGGGTAATGAAGTCTAATTGTTTCACACACAATCCCTCCAGAACTGTGCAGTTATAGTCCACTCAAAGTTGACAACAGAATCAATATCTGTTCCTGACCTGCCTTAAGTGTTTAACTGAGCATCAAGCTTTCGCTCTCCCCCACACATTCCACCTTTAATAAAAAACAATTTAAGCAGTAAATTGTGGTATTTTAGTATAAAGCTCCCATGCCATATTCAGTCAGGACAATTGCATGAAAAATAGGAAAAACACATTGATTTTTAATGAGTTCGTTAACATAGATTGTTGGTATTTGTAAGTACATAGAAGCTTAAAATACAGTAGAAGCCCATTTATCCATGACTCGATGAACCGGCACTTCTGTATAACTGGCACGCCCCCAAAAAGTCCCCATTCGATAAACCGGAACTTATCCGGAACAATAGCAGTGGAGCATTTGTAAATGCATAAATAATAACAGAATATTATATTGGTACTTATTGTTAAAACTACTCTCTTACGCTTCTCACCTTTACTGGTAGATGCTGTGCTTGAAGCTATGATGCTGCATTTGAGGTTTATAGTCCAGCGATTCTTTTTAAAATGTAACACGCCAAGCGGGTGAAAAAACAGAACGCGACTTTAAAGCCATACTAGCAGCAAGCCAATAACACTAGCCGATAACCCACATTGTCGCGCAGGTGCAGTATTTTGATTTGCCATTAGTAGAGTCTAGCTTGCCGCTAGTAAACTCGCGCAACTCTAATATCACGCTGCCATTTTTTTTCACCCGCTTGACGTCCTCCATTTAAAAAAAGAATCGCTGGACTGTAAACCTCAATCAGTAAAGGTGAGAAGCACAAGACAGTAGTTTTAACAATAAGTACCAATACAATATTCTGCTTTTATCTGTTATTATTTAGTGTATGGTGTGTGTTAAAATAACTTTAATTTTTGGGTGGTGGGTTTTCGGCCGCGGGCCGCTCGAATATCCAGCAGGAGCTTTAACCGGCATTGGCCAGGTCCCGCGGGTGCCGGATAAACGGGCTTTTATCGTAGATCCAAATTATTCCTAATAGAATAGCATTAGAGAACTGTAGGAGCAGCATTTGGGAAACAAAATGATCTCTTAAAAAGCGTTTCAGACAAGTAAGAGGAATTCTAAATGCTAAGAAACACTGTTCAGCGATTTCCTTGAAATCATACCACCCATTCTGCTGACAATCTTTGTTTGTCAGAAGACAAAAGCTCAGAACTTTGGAACCAAGTTTAATTCAAAGTCAATCCACCAGCGGCAGGTGAAATGTTTTCGCAAGATCTTTCCTTCACTGGGGGACTGAAGAAAGTGATGAAGGAAGTAGGTTGCATTAATTATATTTCAAACAACCAATTATAAAATAACTGATTTCTCGGCTGACTCTAGAGTAATTATGATATGCTTGAAATTCACTTTCAGACCAACTGTAATCATTGAGAACTGGGAGTCTGATTTACATGCCTTTTGGGGTGACACAGAAGCTATCTGCTCGCTAACATTTTTAACAGCACGATCAATGTGTGAGGCAACACACGCAGTCACACTGGAAACGATTTGAAACCGTTTTTGCCAAAACCATCTCAGCATCTTAATACAAAGCACACCATTGAAGACTGAATGTTTTAGAGACAAGGGGAAATTACTGAGAGGCGAGTGCTAACCTTGCACACGCAGGCCTGCAGTCTACAGCAGTCCAGAGGGTTGTGCATTATTCCATCTGCTGGTTTTAATATAATAAATAATAATATTGCATTTGATATAGCACTTTTCACGTCTTCTAGACGTGAAAAGTGCTTCACATCTCAAAGTGCTTCACAGAATACACTGAATACACTGTAAGGTGACTGTATGTTTGTGGCTGAAATTCAGCAGCCAATGGCACACAGCAGTATCCCACAAACAGTCATGGATTGAAGTGACCAATTTGTTTTTCTTGAGGGATTATTATCAGGTGTAAGGAAATTTGCCGAAGGTTTTTCCCAAGGAAATTCAATATAGTTAACCAATTGAAATAATTATTTGTTAATTACACAATTAAGATTATCTATAATTGTCGTCTATACACATGCACAAATTTACACATGGATTGTATCCACAGGCATTTACTGGCCACAGAGCTGACACAGATCGGTCATGGCACTTCAAAACAATTCAATCTGCCAAGTTCTGAGTTATGAGACTTTTTAATATTTCATAATTTTCACACTTGCTCCCTTGACCGTGATGATGCAGAATGTTTTCATTGAAACGAATCACATTACCGTCGGCCAGATGCCAGCCCGTGACTATGCTGGGTACAAGTGGGAGGAGTCAAAGAACTCAAGCCATGTTTACCTCCGACCATGAACACAACGCTCACTGTGAAGCCATTGAATACAAGCCCAGGGCTCAGCCCCTCCAGCCGTCTTACTACATCACACGATGACTAATAGATTCTAGCATTCACACTGGGGGGTAAGTCCAAAGCACAGTTAGCAATTGATCAATTAAATGAACAAAGCAGCACCTTCAAAAAGAGGTATTGGGACATCCTCCTGACATGAAAGGCGCTCTATAAATGTAATTTTTTGTTGTTGTTGTATTTACAGGTTCAGGACTGGATATCAAAGAGGGAGAGAGGGCACAAGGGGCAGAGACAGATGTGGATTTGATGCAGGAAAGAGAGAGGAAGTGAGACAAAGGGTTGCCAGAATGACGACAAATCATGGTGACTTGCTCACTGCCTGATGTACTGATCACCGAGATTCCTGTGTACAAGTGGACAGACTAATTTTTTTTCCCCATCACAGCTTGGCATGCACAGACTTCAAACTGAAGGTAAAAGAACTGTTCACGGCTAATGCAAACTCTTTAATAGTGCAATTCATTCCGCCTCTAAAACATTTAAACAGACAATCTGCAAGCCTGTTGGGCAGGGTTTATATTTTTTGAGGGGAACAGGAAAACCATCTAACAAGATGGGATTGCCACCCACACTGAGTGATGGAAATCGCTATGTTTCGAATATTGTAAGCAGATTAGCCAGTAAGTGTCAGAGATGTTCTGATTTTTAAGGGACATTGTGAAGTGCAGAACACAGTCCACCATATTAACCCACTTCAAAACCGCAATCTATCAGCTCGTCCTTCACCACATTGCCCGACTCCCCAAACTTTACTCAGAATCTCAGTGCAAATGTAAACATGTGACATTCTAAGACTACGGTTATTGCACAACTGCACCATTTGCATTGGCTTTCACATCAGGAGTACACCCCAAGCCACTGGCTAGTGAAGGGTTTGCAACACAATACTGCAACCCCCATATTTCACTTAGAAAAATATGGGTTCATAAAGGACAGCCAAAGGCTTTGTTAAAGGCAAATCTCGTCTAACAAACTTGGTAGAGTTTTTTGGAGAGGCAACGGAGAGGGTGGATGAAGATAGTGCCGTTGATGTAGTTTATATGGACTTTCAAAAGGCATTTGACAAAGTACCACATAAGAGACTTGTAAGGAAAATAGAATCCCACTGTATTAAAGGGACAGTGGCAGCGTGGATCCAGAACTGGCTGGGAGACAGAAAGCAAAGAGTTGTGATAAACGGTTAATTTTCTGACTGGAGGGAAGTATACAGTGGCATCCCCAGGGATCGGTATTTGGACCACTGTTCTTGTTATTATTTAATACACACACGATCTGGATTTGGGTATAGTGAGTACAAATTCCAAGTTTGCAGATGATGCAAAGTTAGGAAAAGGAATAGCTGGTGAGGAGGATAGTAGCAGAATGCAAGAGGACATAGACAGAATGATAAAATGGGCACACATGGCAGATTAAGTTTATTGTGGAGAAAGGTGAGGTGACGCATTTTGGTAGGAGGAATGAGGAGAGGCAATATGGGCTAGATAGTACAATCTTAAGGGGGTGAAGGTACAGAGAGACCTGGGAGGTTCATGTAAGTAAATCTTTGAAGGTAGCAGGACAGGTAGATAAGGCTGTTAAAAATGCATATGGGATACTTGACTTTATAATTAGGGGCATAGAGTACAAAAGTCAGGAAGTTATGATTAACCTGTATAAAATGCTGGTTAGGCTTCAGCTGCAGTACCGTGTTCAGTTCTAGGCACCACACTTCACAAATGATGTTAAGGCATTAGAAAGATTGCAGAGGAGATTTACCAGGATGGTACCCGGAATGAGGGACTTTGGTTATGAAGAAAGGCTGGAGAGGCCAGGATTATTCTCATTGGAGCAGAGAAGGTTACGAGCCGACCTAATAGAGGTTTTCAAAATCATGAGGGGGTTCGATAGTGTAAACAGGGAAATACTGTTTCCACTGGTGGGTCTGTCAGTGACTCGAGGTCACAGATTTAAAATAGTTTCTAAAAGAAGCAGAGGGGAGGTGAGGAGAAATTATTTAATGAATCTGGAATCCATTGCCTAAAAGGGTGATGGAGGCCGATTCGATAATAACTTTTAAAGAGAGGTGGATGGTTATTTACAGAGGACAAGTTTGCGGAGTTATGGGGAGAGAGCCAGCCAGGGAGTGGGATTGACTAGCTCTTTTCAAAGAGCCAGCACAGACTCGATGGGCCGAATGGTCTCCTTTTGTGCTGTAAAATTCTATGATTCTTTGATTTCAAGCCTTTAAAAAGCTACAGAAACAATGAGTGGCATTGAAAGTTCTATTGAACAATTGGTTTGTGTGCAGACCAATCACACAGGATCAGCTGATCTCTACAGTCACAAACTTCCGAGAGCTCAGAGACACAGAATGAACTGGCTGAGATTCAGATTTTCCACCATCATTATCATACTTTAGCGTACATCAAGCAGAGGGTTAGAGGATGACCTGCACCAACACTCCAAAGTCAAATAACCCTCAAGTGCATGCAAAACACCCTCTCAGCAGTTGAATAGACACAAGCAGGAATAATTGCTAGTTTCCATTGCTCCATGACAATGTAGGTTCAATGCAAGCTGAAAGGCGAAGTCTGATAGACGGGAAGTCCAGCAAGTTGTGGATTGGCTTCTCACCTGCTATAGTTGGGTTTGATAATGCAATACTTCAGGATTTATTGGACTGATTTATTGGATTGATAATGCAATTATTTCAGGATTATTTAGTAGAACAAGAAGACACAGGTTTGGAGTTGCAAAGAACAATTTCAGGACAGACACCGGAAACCTCTTCTTCAATCTGAGGGTAGTCAACGCCTGGAATAGGTTGCCAGGAAGATAGGTTTAAAAACAGTTAGATGCTGAGGGGGAGGGGGCTCTGGACAGATGAGATCAGATGGGCAGAAGGACCATCCAAACTGATCTGTTTTTTGTTATGAACTTTCCTTCCTGCCCTATGTCAGATGCTGTATGTAAGAGGACTTCAGGAAATCAGCTCCTCAAAGCAGCAAGTCCACTAAGCACTCAATACTAACATTGAAGTAGTGAGGAATGCTTCTGTAGTTACAATACATAGCTTTTCTCTGCACCTAACTCACAGCATATATGTCCCTGGGGCAGAGCAGGGGCTGTTCTGAAATGAATTACTTTAAAGCACACTCTGGGATTCCCAAGCCTTGGCACTTGCCAATCTGTGCCGAATACTTACCAGAATTGGACGTGTCCCTCCAGGGAGAGAGTGCGCATTCCAACAATCTATCCCTGTAATTTCCATGTGTAAGTGGGATGCATGGAATTCTCAGTTTGATTTGGGTACTATTAAGCATGGTGATGGGTGGTTAGTAATTTCAAGTTATTCTTCCTATCTAACAAGGCTGGGCGGAGTGACATGGAGGGTGGTGGGGTGTGCAGTATGTGGTGTGGTGGGTGACATGCTGATAGGGGAGTAAGTTTGGGAGCATTGGCTGCCAGGATCTGCAGACACCGAGAGAGAGAGAGAGAGAGAGAGAGAGAGAGAGAAATCAAGGGAGAACTACCTTAATCCTAAGAGAGAAGCGACATCTCGCTGGTTAATTGCCAGCGAGATAGCAACTGGGTCCTAGTGCTACACGCTATGCTAATCTTGAAAATTGAAACCCGTGGATTTAAATCACGGATGCGCAAAACGCGAGGTTTGTGAGGGTTGTCACATTTAGCAAACCGTGGATGCATGTGTTTCATGGTTGGCGAGCCCGCAGTTGGGGTGGGATACCTGTATATTCTGTGAGGTGCTTTGAGACATCTTAATGATGTGATAAGGCACTATATCAAATGCAAGAATTATTACTATCCTGCACATCTTCCAACCTTAAACTCATCAGCACTAAAATATTGAGTGCTGCAAAATGTATGTGGTTAGTAATTGCAAGTTATTCTCCTTATTTAATAAGGTTAAACCTAAAAGCAAACATCAGCATGGAAGACAATGTTGCTTGTGACATGATAATGGTCACCAGTAATGATTATCACACATCACTTTATCACTGAGATTTCAATCTGACACTTGGTGTAAAAGGTGTTGACCAGCAGCAGAATAAGTGCACATGGGAAGTCTGTTGAGGAGCATTGTAAGTGCATTTGTGCTGCTCTGCTGAACTCTTGTTGTGCAAACACCCAATAACTCATCACAACACTGCCAAAGCCATCATCCATGCCTTCATAACCTATTGCCCTGCTCCACCCACCCCAAACTCCAGACAAATCTTTGTGGGACACTGCTGTGCAATTGGCTGCCATGTTTTTCCCACAAAATACACAAATCACTACGATTCAGTAATAAAAACCCATTTATCCGTGACCCGATCAACTGTAACTTCCGTATAACCGGCACCACAAAAAAAAGGTCCGCATTCAATAAACTGGAATTTATCCAGAAAAATGCATTTTTGGGGTGTTTTGTGTTGAGTCAGTATTTTGGAATGCTGCTACTAGGTTCCTGATGGTGGCGCTAGCTCAGAATACTGCTGGTACTGTAAAGCAATGCACCCTCCGGAGTGTACTCTATGAGAGAGGCAGAGGGTGAGTTGATTAATTTAGATTTAATTTAGCCACAAAACAGCAAAACGCACACCCACCCTGAGCAAAGCTAGCAGATCAATTCATTGGCTTTTATTTGAATAAAAAAGACTCATCCCTGCAATGCTCGCTTTCTGTAGTGCAGTGTTTCAACTTAGTGCTCACACACACACTCACAGGCATCGCAAGGCTTTTGGGAAAGAAAGTTAACTGAACTGAGTGGACCCCGCTCACTCTCTGCTTTCTCAATAACACAAGCTTTCCTCTCTTGTACCCGCAATGAGAATAGTGTCATTCAAACGTGTAACCTTTGCACTAGTTTAAAGATCTCTAAACTGCCTGGTCGCTGTGTGTAAAATGATTATAATTATTATTTATATATTATATTATCATACAAATGATTATTTAGTCTATTATTAATGCTATGTTTTAAAAAATGTAATTTAAAACATTTTTAAATAATTTTTGGGGGGTTGGGTTTTCTGCCGAATATCCGGCAGGTGCTTTAACTGGCACTGGCCAGGTCCCGAGGGTGCCGGATAAACGGACTTCTACTGTACAAAGATTCTTATTGTTGTTATTATTGCACCTCCAACAGTAATGTCCCAAACCAAAATTTTCAATCCCAGAGGCAAGAGTGCTAACAAATGAGCCCATCATGTAGAGTGGTTGCCCCATTGCTGTATCAGGATGTTGGGAGGATAATGACTGCACCATTCAATACATCTGAATTGCCACACTCTAAAGTTCAGCTGACAACAGTGGCAACAGTTAGTCAGAAGGTTGCCACTGTTGTCAGTGGACTGCTGACTCACTTCTTCACTGACACGATTAATTGCCCATTAAAACATCTTGGCAGCACTTAAGTATCCCCTCTCTGAGATGATCACTTTGGCCCCTGCACATTCACGAAGCAATTTGCCTCTTCAATCAATCCTGAAAATCAATGCACCAATGCAAGATAGCTGGGTTTTCCACTTGTGTGTGTGACCAACCGCAAGTGGAATGTGCTCTCCCGGAGAACTCACTGCACCACCACACACCACACCAGCTACACTGGTCCATGTAAGAAACGTCCCTCTCCTCCTCACAGAGACACTGTGCAATTAATATACAAGGCTGAATCTGCCATAGAAACAAATAATTTAAATGTTTTACGCCCAGTAAGAAAGGATATAATAATCCTTGCATTTGATATAGCGCTTTTCACATCTTCTGGACGTCTCAAAGCGTTTCACAGAATATACTGTAAAGTGGATTGACTGTATAATTGTGGGCGAAAGGCGCCAGCCAATTGTGCACAGCAGTGTCCCACAAACAGTCGTGGGTTGAAATGACCAATTTATTATTGTTCTATTTGAGGGATTATTATTAGGCATGTGGAGCAAGGAAACTTGCCCAAGAATTCGCCCTACCTGGATTCGAACACAGATCTCACGCTTATAAGGCGAGTACTTTAACCACTGAGCTACAGAACTCCACTTGTGTGTGTGAGACCAACCACAAGTGGAATGTATATTAACGAATACAGAGAAAAGAATGGGAAATAAAAAATAATCCCCACATTTGATATAGTGGTTTTCACTTCAGGACAGCATCTTTAAGTGCTTCTGAATTACTGTAAAGTATATTTTGTAGGTGAGTGCAGCAGCCCAATTTGTGCATAGCAGTGTAGCATAATCAGCCATGGAGTGAGAGATCAGCTTTATTTGGGGGCTTGTTGGCCATAACACCAGGCGCAATAAATACCTCTTTTTGAATGGTGGCATGGGATTTTTAATGTGCATCTGAACAGATGGGACCTTGGTTTAATTTCTCATCTGAATGACGGCACCTCCGACTGCACTTCCCCACAGTGCTGCACTGGAGCATCAGACACAAGGAGAAGGCACATGGCAGGGAGAGGGTATGAGTCAGGATGACACGGGGAGAGGGCATGAGGCGGGCGTTTGATGCCATGAAGCTGATGCTGCAGCTGGTGACTGCAGTAATTAAATGAAAAGGAAACAAGCATTTTATTCAGCACAAGCTCGGCATAATTCCTGCCTGCAGCTGGTAATTCAAAACAAATCAATGCATTTTGCATTCCTCAGGGGTTTAGTACCCCTTCTTTCCACAATGATTCTTTGAAAGCCTCTGCATGAAGATATCCTTTATGCTGAATTAATCTTCTAGAAAGCCGACGGTGGAGAGGAGGCATAGAATGCCTCTCAGACTGTGCTGGTTTAATGCTACATTTAAGGTATAACACACACACCATCTGGGAATTACATTTTCTAGGATTTCTGAATTACACATTACAGAGTGATGTGGAAGCGTGGTGGGCAGGAAAGAGAAGGAGAGAGACAGTTGAGAGAAAAGAGAAGAAAATTCCACTTGTAGTTTGATCACTTCCATTTAAATCAATCTCAATGTTTCTCAGCCAAACCCAAGTTGGCCTCGGACTCGGTTTACCCCCACCCCCCCATTTTGAGATTTTTTTAACTGACACTCAGCTGGGGAATTTGTTGGTTGGAAAACTCCCTCTTTGTGAATAATACCACAGGCTCTTTAATGTCCACCTGAACCAGCAGATAACAACACAGTTTAACGCCTATTCAAAGGATGGCAAGTCCAATATGGAAGTGCACCTCCAGCACTGCATTGGAGGGATCGGCCTCGACATGGGGTTTGAACCTACAACTTTATGAATGAAGAGGTGAAAGTGCTACCAACAGATGCTGTCACCATCAGCACTGTAACTCAACCCACCCTGTCCCACCATCAGCAGGCATGATATTCACATGACAACATTTTAACTCTGAGACGTTGTGGTACCATGAATCGCACTTTCAAAGAGCTTTATTGACACTGAGCAGGACTCTGAACGGAGCCCGGAGGAGTTGAATGTAAAGGAGAAGTACATCTTCAGGTTGGATTTGAAAGCAAAGAGAGTGGGTGGAGTAAGGTGGAGAGAGTTTCAGAAGGGCTGGAGGCTTTTTTGCCAATAGTGGGAAGCAGAGGTCCAAGTTTAATAGAGCAGAGGGAATGACCAGGAATATTTCAAATCCCTGGATGCATTGACACTGAATCCAACGGATGTGTGAGGTATGGGGAGGAGAGGTGGGGGATAGGGGGCCAGTGGAGACAGGCAAGGATGCAGTTGACGGTCTCACAGAAGTAAGAAAATTGAATATCCCATGAAGTGCAGAGACGACATGAAAGGCTATATATAAGCATGTGCTGCTCTGCTACGTGGAACACCCTTGTATTGGCCTGACCTGCATTGTGTAAACATTGGTCAGGAAGGTCAACTCTGGTCTGAGGGAGAGGAAATTAGTCAACTCAGCAAAGCTGGCCAGCACAGGTGTTATTAATGGACTTCACGCTCGCAGTCCAGGGAAAGAACAACACCTCTAAAAGGAAACGGTAACAAAGAGTCCTGATTAAAAGGAAGATTGGCTTGTTTCCTTCTCACAATTTGGGACTTTTCCTTTATAATAATAATCCTTGATTTGACATTGTGCTTTACACATCTAGATGTCTCAAAGCGCTGTACAATGAAATTGACTGTATATTTATTGGTGAAAAGCGGTAGCTAATTGCGCACAGCAGTGTCCC
Organism: Hydrolagus colliei; assembly: GCA_035084275.1. Classification (NCBI taxonomy): domain Eukaryota; kingdom Metazoa; phylum Chordata; class Chondrichthyes; order Chimaeriformes; family Chimaeridae; genus Hydrolagus; species Hydrolagus colliei. Next base: position 6,829,145 of record CM068753.1, read on the forward strand.
ACAAACAGTCGTGGATTGAAAAATAACCAATTTTTTTTAAATACATGTGCAGGAATTATCGTATATTGGTCAGCACACTTTCCTCGAAAGCGAGAAGACCCAGATTCAATTCCCTGCCAAGGTGGGGGCTGAAACCTCAGGTAAGTTTTCTTACTCCACATGCCTCTGTGTACCTAGCAGTCTGATGATTGGTGGATCATTTGCCAGGCCTTATAATCCCTCAAAAAAAAATTCAAAACACCAGTGTTTGTAGGACAGTGTGCAATTGCCTGCAACATTTCACCCACATTGACAGTTAACCACTTTATAATATATTCTGTGAATCACTTTGAGATTCTCAATGATAAGGCGCACCAACAACAACAAAATATATTTGTGTAGCACCTTTCACATCGGGGAGGATGACCCAAGACCCAACTGATGTGAATATCAAATGAGGGTTATTATCATCAGGGCCCTAACTTAAAGGAGTTAGAGCATTGTTATTCTGATTAGAAAATTTGATAAATCCCAGAGTATTATTTAATATTAGGGACCATCAGAGGTCAATCAGCTTCCAATAAACACAACCCGAGATGAGTCTTCTCTAGCCCATCACCACCAATACAAAGGCTTTCTTTTAAACAGGAATTAATAAAGTGCTTTAAAATGAACAACGGTAGACTTCAAGCAGCGTTTGGCCTATGAGATAGTAGCTGAAATGCCCCTATATTTTATCTCAGATTTTTCAAACAAAGAACAATTTCTAATATCATATTCAATTTATATTTTATGCTGTTTTTACACTTGTTTGTCTATTAACATATTGTATATTAATTTATTTTAATGCTGCAATTTGTGTGAGGTTGTGAGTACAACAGACTAATTCTATTCTTTGGAAATCTATCTGATTATTGAAATTAAAGGCTTCTGAATTCAGAAGTGCCATTACACTCTGAGAAGGAATATAAAATAATTGAACATGCTTCACTCTTAATTATAGCAGACTGTTAACACTATTCACACTTATGGCACTGATTTCAGCATGTTTTCAATCAAAACATATTCCAACCCACACACACACCTAGGAAGGTGATAATAGTGTACACATGTGCTGTGGATTATGGCAGCATTCTGTATCTAATTGTCAGTCTTGAGAGAAGACGTTATAGAGAGGACCTCAAAACAGAGGTTATAACGTTTTAAATAGGTTTGAAAAAGGAGACTCAATATAATAATTCCAGATGCAGAAACAATGTAGAACAAGAGGATACAGATTTAAAGTTGCAAAAGAGCAATTTTAGGAACAAGCACCAAGAAGCTAAAGTTTTTCTTTACTCAGAGGGTAACTAACGACTAGAAGATGTTGCCAGGAAGGGTGGTTGAGGCCAGGGCACTGACATTTTTTGAAAAAAACACAGCATGATGCTGTGACGAGTGCGTTTTCTTGCAGGAGGCGATCAGAATGACCAAAGTCTATTTACCCCAGATTAATCAGTAAACATGTAAAAAAAAACTGATTGAAACCTGCTAAAAGGTGAACAGAGAACTTTCAACTGAGTGGGAAGCGTATAGATTTTTTTTTAAATCACAGGAATGACAGCACCCTGCCATGCACTCCCCTACCCCACCCCACACATACATCCCCACACCAAAAAGCAAACTGACTTCAATTGAAGGGAATCCCTGTACAAGATGGCGCATATGATAGAATTTTCTGCCTGAATTTTTCATTGAAGGGCAGTCTTCAGCCTCAACCTCCTGGATTTGTTCCACCAAGACCAAGTTTCTCCCCACAGTGTATCTGAATATTCAGGCTAATCCCAGTAATTGGGCAGCAAGCTCCAAGTAATGACTGCAATTCAATTGATGTCATTGGCTGAATGGTCCATTGAGAATGCCTGGGATTGAAAACATCTGGCCACATCTGTCATGTACTGAAAATCTCCCATCCTCCCTCATTATTCCTCTTCAGTTCTTCCCAGGCCCGCTTTGGAGCAGCAAGTCACTGGACACCAACCCCTGGCTCAGTCATAGCCAAACATGCATGATACAAGTCTGCTGACAGTCTGCCTCCTAATGGTTTGTGGCTCCTGAAAATTATAGCCAAGCAAATCATTACTTGTCCGTTTAAAAAGTGCCTTTGCAATCTGGGTGAGTCACTTTAAGTCGCTTTCCTGAGATGACTGGAATAGAAAAGGCCTGACCGTAATCTCACGCTGCTGATAACCATGAAGAGATAAAGGATGCTTCATAGACAACCGTTATACATTAAAGATCAAAGAAACAATATTTTAGAGTTTTAAGGCTTGTTAGAGACATCGATTGCAACACATTTTGGCAACTGTAGTGGAGCTCGGCTAAAATCAACAGAAACAAATGCTCGGGGTTCTGCTGCTTCAACAGTTGAGACAGAAGTGCTCAGTGCTTTGCTAGTGACTCGTCTCCTTCTACATCCGAGCAAACTAGACTTCTCTCCATTCACACCACAACCCAAACTCATACATTCTACCCAGACGAACGACCTTGTGCATTTTTCATTCAACAACAGCAACAAAATTACATTTGTATAGTGCCTTTCACGTCGGGAGACTTCCCAAAGCACTGGGACAGTCCAAGGCATTCAGGACAGTCTTGGAAGGGTTCAGTGCATCACTTCGAGATTCGGGATAATGCAGTGTTGGAATGGAACATTTCTGATCACACTCGGAACAGTAAGTCAGAGATTGTTTTCAATACAGTCAAAATCAATCTCAGGTCAATACATAACATGCCCCCTTGCCCTCTTTTCCCCCTTTCTCCCCTGGCCCCATTTCCGTGACTGTTTGTGGGATACTGCTGTGTGCAATTTGGCTGCCGGGTTTCGCCCACAAATATACAGTCAATTTTCCTACTCTTCTTAATCCTGCCCCTCTACCCCCACCCTGCTTTTGTCCCGCCCTAATTGTACAGTGCCTTGGGACGTCCTCTCGACATGAGTATTAAATAAATGTAAGTTTTGATTGATTGATTGATTGATTGATGGGTAAATTTGTATGTAGTTAGTGAAGTCTTTATTTAACTAATTGAACAAGTGAACTGATCAGTCAGAGTTTGAGAATATTCACAGCATTTCCAAACCATCTGAGCTCAAACTTCTGACAAACCCAACCCTGGGAGCTGCGGCTGGACATATGTTAGCATTTCAGAGACACTGATAAAAACATAACAACCCAGCAATCCTGGATGATAAGACTCCCATGTGCGCAGGCGCCAATTACAATTGCTCTTCACACACACGTGGAAATAGAGTTCCCCAACTTGGTTTCTGTAACCCAGAGCATTACATTGCCTCTGGCTCTACTTACAATTATGGTCTCTACAGAATGCTTGCAATTCACTAACTTGAATCCTAATTTAACCAAATTTCATGCTTTAAGACAGCTGTAGTATTGTAATACCTTGGACGTCTTAAATGGCACTTAAATTCCTAGATATAAAAAGCACCTTTATGGTACATTTGAGGTACAGGTAGACCCCGCTTACCGAATGCTCGGTTAACGAAAGTTCACTATAACGAGGGTTTCTATTTGTACCACTTATCTGCTTAACAAAGGCTGCTTTCGCTATAACGAATGTTTACACAAACTTTAAATCTCGCGGGCTTCTCGTGCACAGCTTCTCATGGGTAGCGTCTCTCCCGGTTGCCCTAGCAACACACGCTCAGTCTTTAGGGTGCCTCAGTTAAGCAGTCCAGTGCAGCCCCTCCCATATGGGAGGAGCTTAAGCGGCAGGATGTTTCGTGGCTTCAATAATAGTAAGTCGAGGACTGTTTGTATTTTATTGTTTAATTTACTAATATTTTATTGTTGTATATAAAGTTGTGTAGTCTTCAATAGCAGTTATATCTACCTTAGGCCTTCGCTAGTACAGGTTGAGTATCCTGAATTCGGGCCCATAGCTGAGCCCAGGTTCAGGTATTTCCGAACAAATCGGAACAAATCTGACGCACCAGAAGACCTGGCGTGGAGCAGGTAGATTGGTGTTTTTATTCTTGCAATTTTTGTCACATTCCAGAACTCCGGATTTTGGAGTACACCAAACCTGTATGTTCGAATGTGTACAACCTATACACCGAAAATGTCAGCACTAGGAACCGCTAGGAACTAAACTGATTTTAGCGGGTCGGGGCGGCGTTTTGGCTGCAGCCAAGTACAGTACAGTTAAACTCTTGCTTAACAACATTTTTGCTTACCAAAGGGTTTTAAAGTCCCTAACCCCTTCATTAAGCGGGGTCTACCTGTATTTGGTAAGCATTTCTCTATTTAAACCGATGTCCCAATTTAGATTCTCCAACCCTATCCCTAAGCTTTCATCCTCTTATCTTCAATCTGTATCACCAGAAAGGGTGATACACCTGCTTTGTGCCATCCCGCTAAAACTGCAACAACTTGCATTTATATAGCATCCTTCATGAGGAGAATAATAATAAGTCAGTGAGACATCTCAAAGAATTCACAGAATACTTAGCAAAATGGATTGACTGTGCTTTTTGTTGGTGAAACACGGCTGCTATTTGCAAACAGCAATGTCCCACAAACAGTCAAGGAATGAATGACCACATTTTGTTTGGGGAGAGTGTGGGGAGAGACTATTGCCCACGGAAAATGTTCTGCCCATCGACTAACAACCAGATTCCTACTTACTGTTAGATAAACAATAGACAGATGAAGTAAGCAAATTTGCACGGGAATCAAACCAAGATCCTCGTGCTTGCGAGACAAGCGTATTAACTCTTACGCCATGAGACTCCGTAGAAAAAGAGAGGATTAGATGGAATGGCAGAGGGAGTTCCAGAGGTGAGGGACATCGATGAAAAAAAACACACGACTGCCAGCTCTGTCAATACTCGAGCACTGGTCACTTGGAGTGAAAAGTTCAACAACAAAATTACATTTTCAGAGGTCAGTCCATTTCTCCAATTTCTCTTCTTTCCGACTCTCTGGAAAACTCATTCTTTCTAGTCTAATCCCACACTGGCCCTTCTCCCACACACTCTCTCCACCTTCTGGTTTCCTGCCATTGATCTCTCAACCAGCCATCACCACCCACCCCACCCCCCACAGTGAAGTCCCGATGATGTGATAAGGCACTTCAATCAAATGCAAGAATAGTTGTCATAAATTTGGAGCTCAAGTGTAGTTCCAGGTGCAGGAGCTTTTCAATTACTTGCCAAGCCTGACTTGCCATCATTAAATGTTAAACTGGCAGATTAGTTTGATTCTCCTCTCTTTACAAGTCTATGGCATTCCAACGGGCACGGCGGTTCTTGCTAGACAAGCAGCAAAAAACCTGCCAGAAAGTGATACCAATGGCAAACTATGCGGTTTTAGTTGGTTAGACTCCAGCAACAACAAAATTATATTTGTAGAACGCCTTTTACATTAGGAGGACATCCCAATGCACACTCTGATTTTCCCAAACCTTAGATCTTGCCAACCTGCACCTAATATTTTCTGGAATTAGGTAAGCATACAGTGTCCCTCCCAAGAGATAATGCAACAATCTACCTCTGGGATTTCTGTATGTAGGTGCTATGCGTGGAATTCTCAGTTTGGTTTGGATACTCTTAAGCATGGTGATGGATTTCCGCAAGTGTCAGACATTTGTCAGACCAAAAACAGATTTGCTCTTGTGATCTATGTGCACAGTATAATTTTGAATGTGTTTTTACCTGATAGAAACTTATCATTGGAATGATAACGGGGCAAGCCATGAAAACCAATCATCACATTCACAGTAGGTTTCTATTTAAAAAGAAAAGCCAACCATGCTGGCACACAGCTGGACACTTGGTGTTTTACCACTCAGGGTAAAACAAGCTTTGTTAAAGCTGACTGTGTACTCTCAAGCAGTACTTTCTAATCTCCATCACACCAGCTCTGTTGCTCTTCCCCGATCTGCTCCCAACTCATAGAAAACAAATCACAACAAGTCCTAGACAATTTTTTAAAAATGTTTTAATCAAGTTGCGTGCACAAATAATTGCATCAGATCTGCCGCTAACATGGAAGAAGTTATGCCATCCTTAGTAACTAATGCACAGGACTTAACCCCCTCAGTGAAAGGTAATGCAGTACATACAGTACAGTAGTTCCGCACAGTGTACAATTCGGGTCAGAAAGAGATGGAGAAAGAAAGTTAGGAGTCAAACAGGGATGAAGGCTTCTCATTTTGAGAAATACACAAAGCATGTTATTCAGTGTGACACTGATGCTTTTGTGGCATCAGAGAGATCAGCTTTCTGGGGCTTCAAATTCTAAACATGGGCTGATTCCACCATAATGCCCTTCACTGATGCACATTGTCAGCTTTCCTGCACATGTGCATTTACGCAGCATCTAAGAAATGCCAGCAGTCGTCATGTAGCTCCTGTGGCTTAGTGGTTAGAGCACTTGTCTTGCAAGCTGGGGAGACCTGTGTTCGAATCCAGGGAGGTCAGGGCGAAACCTTGGGCAAGTTTCCTTACTCCACACGCCTAATAATAATCCGTACCCCAAAAAAAACACAATAATAAAATTGATCATTTCAATCCACGACTGTTTGTGGGATGCTGCTGTGCACAATTGGCTGCCGCGATTCGCCCACAAATATACAGTCAATTCACTTTACAGTATATTCTGTGAAGTACTTTGGGACGTCGATAAGATGTGAAAAGCGCTACATCAAATGCAAGGATTATTATTATGGATTTAGACAGGGAGTGACATCAGTGGTGACTTTTCAAACAGAAAACCATGTCCTGTGTTCGTGTTTATTCGGCTCCCACAGCCAGATGCGTTTTGACACTTGTGTTATGTCAAAATATCTCTGAACAATTCACGGGCAATTACTCCCTTCTGGTGCCTGCCAATTTGCAGAAAGCTAGGTCCCACAAACAGCAGTGAGATGAATCACCAATTAACCTGGTTAAGAAGACTGGCAGGAACTCGCTTTTTTTTAAAAATAGTTCACAGGATGATTAACATTGGGGAAGTCTGTTCATCTGAATAGACAAACACAAGCTTGGTTTAACATCGAATGTTGGCCTCTTAACAGAAGGAAAAGCCTCTCCTCTAGTGGAACTGTTATCTCTGGCGAAAGCAAATCCCAGGCACTGGGATGCACATGACATGAGCTTAGTTAGAACAACCTACCAACTATAACAGTTGGAACATTAGATATAAATTTACAGGTGTTCTTAAAAGTACATTACATTCTATATTTCTGATCAACAGTTGGTGTGTGAAACCAGGCCTTGAAAACATTAGTTTGCAGCATCCATTAGTTTGGATCACTTAACTGAGTGTTAAATGTGCTGAAATGTTGGGAGCACTCCTCACTGACATGCAGAGAATGAGCATCCAACCCAGCTACTCTAACAAATGTCACAATTAAACTCAATGCCAACTAGTACTCAATGAAAGGCTTTGAAAATAAAATTGCAATGCATAATGTAAAAAGTGTGATAATCAGGGTAAATGCCATTTTCAGATGCGTCAGACTATAATAATACTTGCATTTGATATAGCGCTTTTCACAATCTTCTAGACATCTCAAAGCGCTTCGCAGAATATACGGTAAAGTGAATTGACTATATATTTGTGGGTAAATCGCAGCAGCCAATTTTTCTAAGGGATTATTATTAGACATGGTGAAGTAAGGGAACTTGCCCAAGGTTTTGCCCTGCCTAGAATTGAACCCAGGTCTCCCGCCTGTAAGGTGAGTGCTCTAACCACTGAGCTACAGGACTTCATAATGCTGCAAATTTTCAATGTAATTTTTTTTAAAAAGGAAGAGGATCAGAAAGGCTCACATCAAGTTCCGAACCCTAAATACCAGTATTTAAGTTCTGCATTGGGTGTGGCCACTGTTGACCACTGTTTGGGCAACTTTCCAAGACAAGCTGAAAAGCTTCCACTGCCCCCTTTTCCTTCTCTTATCTCACTCCCACTGCTGAATTGCTCCATCGGCTATTATGACCACAGATTACAATTTCTGAGGAGCTATAACTGCACAAACCACTTAATCAAAATAAACCACTAAAGCGTGACCAATGCAAAGATCACAGTCCCCTGCCTGTAGTCTGGCCAACATCTCGTGGGGCAGAGGAGGCAAGGGAAAAAGCCAGGAAAGTGACTGAGAAGTAACTTTGCAAGTAATGGGGTGGAAGGGTGGAAATGAAGAAATTGGGATCTAGGAAAAGGCATCCCAACTTCTGGGCAACCTCTGTGTTCCTCTGCGGGTGTAACTCCGCAAGTTACTAATACAGGTAGACCCCGTTTAACGTTGCCCCTATTAACGTTCTTTCATTATTACGTTGCTGATACATTGGGAACATATTCATTTAACGTTGCGATGTTCATATTATGTCGTTTGCCGAGAAACAGGCAGGTTGGCAGCAAGTAAGACCAGCAGCGAGTGAGTCCAACTGGGCCGGCAGCATGTGTGTGAGACCGGCAGCGAGTGAGTGAGCCAGGCAGCCAGTCAGGGAGCGAGTGAGCCGGGCAGGCTATAATGTTTATTTTTTAGAAAAAGTTTTATGAAAAATGTCCAAAAGAACCTAACTCCAGTTTTTACATTCATTCTTGTGAGAAAAATGTATTCGCTTAACGTAATTTCTCTTAAAGTCGCACTTTTCAAGAACCAAACTACGATGTTAAGCGAGTGACATACAGTCAATGGTGAAATGGGGAAAGTTTCCTGCAACATGGTAACAAGTGCAAGTTCCATCACTGAAAATGATCACCATAGTGTGGTGATAGCCTGATATTGGCAGTGACACCTCTATATAGCCTGATATTAGCAGTGATACCATTATAGAATCTTCAGCAATCAAGGCAGGGAGCTCTAGATGTTAAGAAGTGGTAATATAGAACCTGTAATTAATAGTTACTTGATATAACCTAGCATTAGTTCGCTATTAACATTGTATATCAACCTCTGTATAATCTGATATTAACTGTGATACCTCTATATACTTCAAGCACTTGATCACCTGGAACCTCAAACAATTTGCACCTAACTATTGGAAAGTGTAGTGACTGAATCTGTGGCTCATTTGGGTAATCCATGAGGTAAAGTAACCCATTAATCTGGAGGATAATATTGGTAAATGAGAAATATTGTGATAACTCTCTGTACTCTACATTTTTGTTGGGAGGTTTATCCTGCTATGATCAATAGTCCCATCAATTTTCATCCCTTTTAGACTTTGACTGACTTGTATAATCCCAACATTTGTTTTATTTCACTTAGCTTGTTTTTGATTTAATTTTATTCTTTTTAAAAAAAAAGGTCAATTTGTGTAGATGTAATGTTCTTAAAAGAACTCTAAAGGCAACAATGAAAAACATTTATTGGGTTAAATAATTCACATTTTGGCTTTTTGGCATTGCTACAAAAAGGTTGAGTCCAAACAAATTGCCAGGACAAATATAGAACAGCAGCTGGCTGGGTATGTACTGAAAAGCAACATGATGGGAGAGATCTCTGAAATCACAAACCACAGAAAGGACAAGCAGTTGATATTGTTAAAGAACTCCATTTATTGAGTTTTACTAACAGACATACTGCCCTCTGTACATGAGAGATCAGAAAGTGAATCAAACATTAGTTTAATTGGGGAGCTCAAATTACATCACCAACAAACATTAGCATTTGGATCTTAACCAATCACTCAAGCACTATTTTTAAAAAAAAATTCGAACCCATGGGGAAAACTTTATTAGGTTTCCTGTGAGCACCAACAGCCAGCATACTGGCACACAACCTCCTCCCTTAAACGTTGTGTTAATAGTCACAACAAATTCAGATGTAAACGTAGACTTGCAAAGATATGTCGGCACACACTGATTCTGCTGAACATCCACTTCAACGTTCCCCAAAAGATAGGTTCCCAATAGCTTAAAACTTCTGTCCTGCCCGACTAGGGCTGGCATACAATATGGTATGGGCCAGCTTGATCCTATAGTCATTTGTGAGTGTGACATTTAAAGCATCGTCGCTAAAGTCTGAAACAACCACTGGTGGAGGTTGAGCCTTGGCACCATTGCAGGTTTTGCACACACTCTTTTGCACAGACTCTGTGTGTCTGACCAAACCCAACGTGTGACCCTGCCTCCTATGCTAGTTTTGGCCGAGTTAAAATAAATCATTTTAAAATATACTTGCTTTGTGGATTACAATGCCTTATAATAATAATACTAATCCTGCATTTGATATAGCGTCTTATCATGTAATTGAGACATCTCAAAGCACTTTAGAATATATTTGTAAACTGAATTGACTGTATATTTTGTGGGAAAAAGGCTCCCTTTATACCACTATGTTAATTAATGAAAACCCTTCCCTTACTTGGAAGGATATTATAATCGGAGTAATATATTATGTAGTGTGTGGAATGAGTCTGGAATAGTATTACAAAACCTTAATTGGATTGTTCTGATGCTAATCCCAGTCCCAAAGAATGGTCACTTTGCTTTGCAAACTACAACAAATATTCAGTCTAGGGTTTGGTACTCAATCTATTTTAAGAGAACTGGAAGGACAAAGACAAACCACTTCTGTAAGAAACTCATGCATACTTTCCACCGAAGCTCACTGCACTGACTATTAAATAACACAAGTCAGTTGCGAATTGAGATGTACATGTACTGGTCACAGCACATTGTTCACAAAAAAAAGGAATAGCCACTTTTTGATTTGACCAAAAGCAATATAAACGCATAAAGCTGAGTGTACAAATCCCAAACAGAACACTCCAAGATACGCGATTATTTGTTGGGTCAAAACCAACAGTAGCAAAATGAAGGAAACAATTAACAAAAGCTTTTACAACGTTGTTGGTTTCCACAAACTCTGAAACTGAGGCGTTGAAAACAGGAAATTTAGGCCTCAGCACTTCCTGCCACACTGTGCTCGCACTAAAGCGCTGGACAGATGACCAACATTTGATACTAAACACCAGAAAAATGCCACAATATATTTGCCTCATCATTAATGGCCCAAAATAAGGAGAACAGTTTTTCTAAACAAACTACTTTCAATATTCTAACTAGTTTTTTTGGATATATAAAAAAAAACTTTGTGGTGTCTCCAAATGCCAGAGATAATCAAAGCAAACGTGTCTCTAGTTCAAAGATGAGAAAACACTCATGCAGACAAGCTGTGATCTGCTAACCATTGCTGGATGAAAATTTTCCATCCAAACCTTTCTTTCCCATCTCTTAAGGCGGCACCAAACTTAGTCAACATTTTCTTCATGTGTAAACTGAATGGAATTAAAAATATATTCTCCTCGATCTACAAATCTCTCCCTTAGCCTCCCTACCTCTCCGACCTTGCTTCTCCCCATTCCGCTAGCTGCAGCCTCTGCTTGGCTAGCTGGCCTCCTGCTCGACTCGTCTGGTCCACCATCGTGCCTGTGCTTTCAGCCGCTACACCCCTTTCAACTCTCTCCCTTGCCCCCCTACTTCCTCTTTTACCACATAAGAGGACGTCACTCAGCTCATTTCACCTGTGCTCAGAGCTTGTCATTCAGTCGCACCTCCCTAGCCTTTATGCCACCCTCCACTCCTCTTTAAAATATTTCTCCAATTCTTCTTCACAGCTATGGATTCTCCACATGAGAAATGAAGTGGACACAGCACAGTTATATCATTTTGGATGCTGACAGGTGATTACAAGCATGGACTTTTCTATTCTACTGCTGCCAACTCCGACTGGGTTCCATTTTTATTCTGGTTTGGATCTCACCCACCTGCCAGAGAGGGCACCAATTCTCAGTGGTCAATTCTCTACTGCGGACATGTTGCACTCACTATGACATGATGATAGTGAAGTAATGATCAACAGGTCTGAACATCATTGCAACACTTACTCGCTCCACGTCCAAGAGAAATCACACAGAGACTGTAATACTGTACAAGTAAGCCTCTGTTTAGGACGCTTTTATTTAGGACATTTCAATTGAAGGAACATAATTTTTTTAACATCTTTTGATCAATATAGGACACTTGGATTTGTTTTAACAAACAATTTTTTTTTGCGAATGCGCAGTACATATTTTGAATATCGCCGTAGCATTTCGCACGTCCTTTTTGTCCATATGCACAGTCCATAGTGTATACACCAGTAAATCCAAGAGTTTGAACTGGCCAATAGCATGTCGCCAGCTGATTTTGAAGCGACACCATGCCACGTCAGTATTCCAGTAATTTCCGAACATTCCCGAGCGATTTACAGCCTCTACTGGGCTTCTATCAAGTCGGGGAGAGATAGCAGTAAGTGAAAAAAGCAGTGTTAATACCGTTAGCGGCCAGAAACCCTGTAAAGTCATCACTTTAAATGCCAAATTGGAGGTGATAAAGCGTATTGAGTCTGGCAAAAAAGGTACGGACGTCAGAAGAGCTTTAGGGCTAGCTAGATTGACAGGGGTTATTATAAAACAGAATAAGGACAATATACTGGCAAGTTCAAGGTGTGTTACAGCTACAAGTAAAAGCAGATTAGCAAAACATAGGAGTGATGTGATGGAAAACATGGAAAGAATGTTGGGTGTCTGGATTGCGGATCAGAACCAGCGTAATATACCACTCAACACCCTGGTTATCCAAGAGAAGGTAAAATCATTGTTTAGGGAGTTAAATGATCAGGAAGGAGGTGGCTCAACGGCACCATCTTTCAGTGCTAGCAGACGGTAGTTTCAAAGATTTAAAAGATGCAATGGGCTCCACAACATCAAGATGAGTGGGGAAGCTGCAAGTGCCACTATCACACTGCCAGTATTAAAGTTTGCCAGTATTAAAGAACAATACTGTACAGTTACCCCAAGTACCCCTTCTTGCCAAAGTGTGTTAATTTGTGTGTTATGTTGTGTGGTTTTTGTGTGTTATTTAATGGGTTTAAGGTCCGAAAATTTTGTGAAAAGAACACATCTCTGGTTATATAATTGGACCGCATGGAAAATCGCGTTTCGATTTAGGATGTATCGATCTAGATACAATTTTTCAGGAACGCATGCCCATCCTAAATAGAGATTTACCTGTTCTTCAATATCTCCCCACCGGATCACTGTAACCTAAATGGTGTTCCTTTATCCAGCGCTGCACAGAAATGAAGTTATAAACCCTAGAATCATCCACATACGTTTTCTCAAAACACTCTTCAATGCATCTTTGTTCTTCCAAGGGAACAATGCCAAAATTAGGCACAAAATTCCAAATTTGTTCATTAAAAAGAAGAAATCTACCACAGGATGGCACATAGTAACTGATGTTACACAGTTACATAGTAACATAGTAGCTCAACAGGATGGTTTTGTGTCCCTGAAGATTTGTCAGGCAATGGCTTAAAGTGGAAAATGACAGATTTACAATGACTTGCTTACTGGGTGGCTTCTTCGCTGTTCCTTTTATCCGAGCCTTGAAGCTCTTTCCTTAACCCTAAAGTATGGTGATTGGTTTCCACATGCGTCAAGACAACCAGCTGACCAAAAAAATGTTTTTGGTTCTTTCATCCCTAATCCTCTCTCCGCATTCTCTGCCTTAGGACATCTCTATCTGGCTCCACTCTACAGTTCCTTCCAGCACTTCCAACTTGAGGAAAATCTATTCAAAAATCCCTTCATCTTGCATGACCTTTCTCCACCTTCAAAAATCTTAATTGTTCGGATGAGAATTTAAACAAATGCCTCATTTGTCTGTTCCCACTGTTCGATAAATGGGAATGTTCCGCAGGGTCCTGACCAACAATCCCCCCAAAAGAAGTGGTTATTTACCTTATGGGTGTTTGTAGGATATTGCTACATTTATCCACAAAATACAAACAGGCACATGTATCCTGTAAAATGCTTTGAGAAGTATCAACAACATGATAAGGCACTGTAACAGATGCAAAGATTATTTATTATTAACCTCTCAATCTATTTGTTCCATCTGCCTGTGGCTAACACCTTCTTTCCCTCCTCATAAATCTGTGTGAAACCCTGTTAGATGTTCCTCCTATTCGCCCAATGCTCTGGGAGCAGGCCTGAAGTTTTTCATCATCAGTCAGGGTGGATGCTGAACAGACTTGTGAATTATACTGTTTCTGAACTTTTCAGACTAGAGTATTTCTATTCTAATATGAACACATGGTTTGGGGCAGATTTCAATAAATAGAGTGAAACGAATCAATGATAAAATACGGGAGCCATGTTTTAAATATTTTTAAAGAGCACAAATATAACTCCTAAGCTTTGGGGTTTGGATGAAAGCCACCTACTTATACTAATGGCTTCGGACTAAGTAAGTTGTATACAATGGTAGGGAGTCTTGTGAGGAGAATCTGGAAGAGAACTGTGTTGTTTTGGGAGCTCAACTCTACTACAAAATTCCTGTTTCCCTTGTGTGTTGGAGTAAAGACGACAAACAGGACTATGAACCAGGTTACCATTCTTACTGCCAGCAGCAACTTCAGCCCTGTGGTGGCTGACTGCAACACTTATACAACGTTATCGGACTCATTTCTGTATGACACAAGTCATGCTCTTCCAAGGTCAATCACTCTGGGATGCCTTCCTGCACGAGGGACATTATATAAATGCAAGTTTATTGTTCTTGTTGTAATGGTAGTCATAAGAGCAGCAGAAGATCTTAGATGAAGCTTTTTCCCCCTTAGATTATTGTGATGTGCTTGTCAAATCAGGTGGCAGTGTCTCAAGTGTTTCAAGAGAGAAGCAGATGCGCAAAAGTAAGACAAAAGGTTTCAGTTAGTATGGATGAGGCAAGGAGTGAAATTGAATAAATTATTTGCTGTGGGACCCAATGTAGACACACAAGGGAAACTGGAATTTTGTCCGAGAGATTTTTAAAAATATTATAATAAATTATTTTAATCTCTGATCAGACTATGGTGATGGAGAAATTCGGGCAACTGTCAAAGTGAGAGCCCAGATCTGAAAAGAAGCCTAGGAAAGGGTAATCTAATAATTTTCATTGAACTTGACACAAACATCCTGGAGCCAATAAAAATCTCAGTTGCATCTAAAAACAGCTCTCATGTTAGATTTTGACAAGTGACAAAATGAACTGTCAAAATGGGTCAGTACACTGGAGGTTATGGGTTGAAGGCCAATGAGTTAGAGGCTTGGGAAACATCAACTGTTTTTCCTCATATTTAAGCCTGGCATTTTACAGCACAAATGTAGCCATTCCAAAATTCTCCTGGCCAGGGAGACCGGTCACCTTAATCATTCTATCCACTCCAGTGACACAACTGGTTGAAATAAACAAACTGCTGCCTTTAAGATGGATTTCATCTGAAACCCATAAACATGGGGCTTTTAGTAAATTGGAACTCCTACTCCCACATCAGGCTCCATGCAGCCATCACCCTCATTGTAGCCCAGCTCCATTTTTTCCAAGGCCTTAAGCTGAGGACTATGGTGACATTGCAGTACAGCACTGGAGGACCCCTGCATTGTGAAAAGGGCATTCAACGGTGAGGGTAACGCTGAGTGGAGGCTGAGCTCACAATAGGAGGGAAACAACAACAACAAATTTACATTGTATAGCACCTTTCACATCGGGAGAGAGAAAGAGAGAGATCACCCTCATTTGCTTCATAATAGCTAGCTCACAGCAGCATTGGCAGCAGCAAAGGTACAATCAATCAATCTCAAGAGAGAAGGGGGTAATGAGACATTTAGGATGTGGCGCAAACCTCAACTAAATTTGAACTGTAGCAACTAGACCTTGGTGAACCAGTGAGCTGGGCATACTATAAATCAAATACAGATGTAGCAACAAAATTAGGTACAAATAAGCATTAGGTTATGCATCTACCACCAACTGTTTTCTATCTCAATGCAGTTTCAATTGTACAAAGCTCTGGTATCTGCGACACGCAAGGAAACCACATTATCGCAAAACCCAATGCTGTCTAGAAACTAATCACATCTGCTGGAGGCAACACGCTTCTGGAGGCAACACTACCTGTTCTTCATATCCTCCACATTCTGTAGCTCTACTTAAATGAACAAACCCAATTGTACTGATGTGTACCCAAGGTACTAAATGTAACTTCAACCAACGCCGTGCAGTTATGCAAAGTGGTGCTTTCCTTTCTCTTTTGCAGAAACAAAGAAGACAACATTCATTCATGTTACATTCATGTTACATTCATGTCTCATTTGCATATGTTTAAGTGTCTTTACTTAGGAAACTTAGGGCTGAGAGCAGCGAACCGTCATACAAGTGAGAGCTAATTTAAGACCTATAAAGTGATCTAGAAAAGTTACTTTAAAATGAGATAATCCTCCGCACAAAAGCCACAGCAAGAGTACTCAGATTAATCCTTTTTAATACGCCTTTCAGTGTTTGGAGCGGGGAGAAAGAGGAAGAGCCCCAAACACTCCTTCAATGAATTACAAGATCAAAGATAATACATCAAGAACACGTATAAATTGGCATTCTGCTTCAAACTATGGATTTTCCCCCATCATGTTGCAGGTCCAGCGCTGAGGGCAACAACTTTAAAAAGACAAAAGTTGTGCCATGACTGCACAGTCCAATTGAGGTGAACAGCAAGAGAATGCGTTCTCTCTGTTCCCAGTCTGATTAAACGCTCCGAGGTGCAGCACACTTGAAGGGCACTATATAAATGTCAGTTGTTGCTGTTGATTTGAGACAAGGGGATGAACAATCTGTAATGTAGCTCCGTCACCAGAGCCCAGAGGTTTACCCTCCAGGCAGCTGTCAAGCACTGCCTTTCTACTTCAGAGCCATGTGGTTTAAAGTTCGGATCATTGCATGGGCACATACCTGAGCTCTTGTTCATTCAGAAGATTACAATACTCTGTAGAGATATAGTAACTAGTAAGGCATCCCACCGTTTGCACTTTTATGGTGATATTGTATAATTGGCAGTGTGGGGGTTAATATAATGAAACACTTTACTCTCAGAAAAATCACTACAATGTTAGACACTGAAAAAGAAATTCAATCTTCCGCAAATGAGGCCTATTAAAAAAATAAAGAATATTACAAAAGATTTATTTCAACATAGAAAACCCAAATGCACCCAGTTGTAATGGCTTAATTCTCCCCCACCCCCCCACCCATACCCAACCAAAAATAATCTTCTCTTTTAAATTAAAGTTTTAAAAAAGTGGAATTTAATTTAAGGAACACCCTTGGCTTTTCTTCACGTCTGCTCCTTCATATCCAGCCACAGATCACCTTAAGCAATTTGGGATCATTTTACATGCAAAATACTCGTAACTTGTAATAGCATATGCAAATAGATTCATTTCCCCCCCACCCCGGTCAGCCATCTTTTGGACAAATAATGCCAACAGTAAGTGGTAGCAGTCTAGTTAGAAGCCTACGCTGCTGAGGACAAATTGGCTTCTGCCATCACATAATAAATAGCTACTTTACTTTAGGGTGGAATAATATAAAAATCCTTGCATTCAAATTGCACACTTCGTGTCTTCTAGACATCCCAAAGTGCTTCACAGAATATACTGTGGTGAATTGACTGTATATTTGTCGGTGAAATGCATCAGCCAATTGCACACAGCAATGTCCCACAAACAGTCATGGATTGAGTGACCTATTTTAAAAAAATTATTATTATTCCTGGAAAAGCGATTCACCAACCAGGTTCCTACATACTGTTAGGTAAACAGAGGCATGTGAAGTAAGGAAACATGCCCAACATTTCACCCTATTGGGAGTCAAAACCAGATCTCGCCTGCCAGGCAAGTACTCCATCCACTTTGCTCCAGGACTCGAGAGGTATATCCTGTGAAGCACTGGTGTAAAGAATTGTTACAATATGAGAAAATTTGATGCATCAGAGGGAGTATAACAGCAAATAATACAGCCCGTTTATCTGGCACCCTCAGGACCCAGCCAATGCCGATTAAAGTGCGAGTCAGATATTCGGCCGAAAACGCAAAAAAAGGGAAAAAGTTTATGCATTTTTCCGGATAAATTCCGGTTAATCGAATGCGGACCTTTTTTTTGCGATGCGGTGTATACGGAAGTTACGATTGATCGGGTGCCGAATAAACGGGCTTTTACTGTATTAGGGCCAAAGGCCTGTTTCCATGTTGAATGACTCACTGTATGTAAAACTATATAGGGTTAATTACATTATGATGCAATAGATAGAACAAGACTGAGGCTCTCCTGATTGGCTCGCGTCAACGCCTCCGCACCTTAGGCGCTGGCAGCATCAAAATCCAAGGCTGCACTCTCCACCTCTCTCAGCCAATCAGGAACCTGGGCATCTTGTTCGACCCTGAACTGTCCTTCCTCCCCCACATCCGTGCCATGACCAGTACTGCCTTCCACCACCTTCACAACATCGCCAGACTCCGCCACTGTCTCACCCCTCAGGTTGCCGAAATCCTAGTGCACGCATTCGCCACATCAAGGCTTGACTATGGAAACTCCCTCCTCGTCGGCCTTCCTGGTTCTTCGCTTCACAAGCTGCAGATCATCCAGAACTCTGTAGCTTGTGTCCTCTCTGCCCACACACTCTGAAACTCCATTGGCCTTGCTCCATCCCTCGCCTCCTACAAGGCCGGTCTCAAGTCCCTCCCCTTCGACCGTACCTTCTGCTACCCTCACAACTCTATCCCTCCCTCCCCTTCTAACTCTCCCCCACCACTCCCCCCTACCCTGCCCCTCTCCCTTGATCAGGCCCGACCTGACTATTCAGCGCCTTGGAACGTCCTCCCAACGTGTAAGGCGGTCTATAGCTGTAATTTTGTTGTTGTTTTACAAACATCTGCCTCTTCCTCCCAATGGCACAATTGATACAATCCATACTAAAATGATTTCACTTTACATGCTCTGATTACAAGATATTACAGTTTCCAAACAACACAGGCATGTTCCCTCATTGAGCTTGCTTTAGTGAACTCTCCAATAAAATCAGTAAACCAATGTTAATGGAGCCTTTGTGCATTTAGTTCTGTTCTTGGCAACAGTATTTCCATATCCGTGCTCACTAACGATTACATCATTGAAGGTCAGTTTACAGCAAATTAAACACCTCAAACTAGTGAACTAAGTTCTTTAATTGCAGCAATTTTCTCCTATTTGGGAAAAATTCTGCATCATGTGTTATAAAGTCACGTCACCCTGTATCCTGTAGAAAACAAGTCTATGCTTAACAGAAAATACTCCAAACCAATCTTACATAAAGTAACCTAAAGGAGACAACTGACCCAAACACATAGTCCCATTACTTTACTCTTCATTTATTTTCAAATACTTCAGAGGATTCTGACCCTGTTAGTTTCCAGAAGAACTGGTTGAACCAATTGCTTTTCTTTGGAGTAAATCCAAATATCTAAAGATCCAAGAAAGCGAGGATTAAGACATTCTTAATAATTATAGTTCCATTAGGGGATTTGTTATTATAACCTGCAACAAAATGAACAACGTTGCTCACATCTGCAATGTATCCATTCATCCATGCTTCAGTATTTAAAAGACACAAATCAGGATTCATCTCAATTCATCTCAGAGTTGGGAGCAACTCTGAGATTGAGCTTATGCCTCCTCTTTCTCCTCTCCAACTCACCTCAGAACTTTAAAGTTCTTTTGAAAGTTCAGTGCCAAAATCTGCATCCGAATTTCCAAATAAAACCTAGAAGGAAGGTTTGAGCAGCAGCTTTCAACTTAAGTCAAATGGCCCAGAGTTACAAGCTTCATGATGAATAAAACCCAAGGTTTTTTTGTTCAGTCAGATGTATTGACATTGACAGTTGTGGAAATCCATCACCATGCATGAGAGTATACAAAACAGACTGAGCATTCCATATATGTATGCCATCTACACATGGAAATTTTCCCATGTCTGGCATGGACCTTCCCTTCCCAGAGGAACGCATCTCGCTTAACTCATTCCAGAGAGTAACCAGCACAAATTATTGAGAGCAAGCGTTTGGGGACCATGTGTGTTGCGGGTACTTCTGGCTTTGAAGCAGCTGAAACTACAGACCTTTCCATTGTTCCTGCTGCCGATACAGATATCATCCTGCCCACTGGGGTTTTGACTTGCAGAAGAGGCCAGTGGGAATAATCCCCTTCCTCAGTGACTGGAATATCCCTCTGATGAGCCAGGTTGCCTGGTCTATCATTGACAATACACTGGAATACTGGGGACCCTTCTGGTTCAGGAACCAGACCACCAAGTCTACTTAAAACTAACTTGAAAGATTAATAACCACATCCAGACCCTTTGCAGACAGACAAAAGCACTTTCAAAGATGGCTACAATAGATAAATCAAGGCCTGCTCCAGCTCTTTTCCTCCCCCTCCCCAATGCACATGTGCTTCCGCTTTCCCCTGCAACACAAAAAGGCTGGATTGTTTCAGAATATTGTTAGCTGTTGCTGGTGTCTACAACAAGCTCGGTATCCTCTCCTCTTCCTTCCTCTGCAGTACTCCAACACCACAGAAGCACATGCTTCCAAACATGATCACTGAAACAATAGTGTTACGACACACGGTACAAAGCCATTTCCTTGTGAAAGGACAAGTAATTCACATTTCAAAAATACAGCTCACTGACTTAAAGGTGAAATGTGTAAATTACACATCTGCATCTCTCAAGTATGACAACTACTTGCATTTGCACAGCACCTTTCATGTAGAGCATCTGGGACCACTGTAGTATATTTGTATTTCCTTTATCTTGCCTCTAAAGATGTGCTGGGTTGGAGGGGATTATTGGTGAAACACACAAACTGGGTGCTAACCCAACTCCGATCATAGTAACACTGGAAGTGATAAGAAAAGGACGTCGATTGTGCATTTCTCTGGGTAGAAAGACAGTGAACAACAATGCCCTCGAAACTATAGTTTCAATAGTAACAGCATCAGAGTAACAACAAGCCTGAATTGCCATATAAATGCAAAGAAGTTATTATTGCAAAACAAAACACACTGAGGATTCCAGTTATGTATGTCAGTTACACATGAAAATTCCCCTGAGTCTGGAATGGAATGCTCACTCTCTTCCTGATGCATTCCATTTATCTAATCCAAGAAGGAATTCGATGGCCTCTAAGATGCAGGTTGGCAACAGCCGAGGCTCCAGGGACCTCAGAGTTGATCAATTGGCCTAAGCATTCAACATATATAACTAGCAATTGAGAGGCTCATCGCTTAGAAGGTTACTGTGGATGTGGGTTAGAATCCAGTCACACCCCCAAGATCAAGTGGTGTCTCCCTGGACACATTATGCTTACCTAATTCCAGATATTAGACACAGGCTGGCAAGACCCATGGCTTTGGGGATCACATTAGGGTAACTGCTGGCGTTTAACGGATCTAAACTGCGCAATTTGCAGTTGAGAGCTCCGTCTGGCAAGCTTCCTCCTCGTTGTTCAGCTGAGACCACCGTAACTGTTAGCACTTTTGCTTGCAGAATTAAATACATATAGAATAATATGTATTATCCACTGTACAATGCCGGGAAATAACTGAGAAACATAACACTAAATAAACATTGGTAACGGCTAGACTTTCTGTACAGTAGGTTTTCCCTGTCATTATCTGCCTCACTACTTCCACTCTTGGGTTAGTAGATCTAAAGTGAAAACAAATGAAGGAGACCGAGCATCTGCAGCTATTCTGTATGTGGCACTGAATACAGTATTATTACAACATGCATTGAGGCTCACTGTACAACACTTACCACACTCAGACACAATACAATAGTACGTTTGTATAGTGCCTTTCACATCGGGAGGGCCCCACAGGCGGGACTGCGCACAACAATTTTATTCAGTGTTGGCATATGCAAACTGTCAGATTGGTCCTGGACTTCGATGCAGAACATTTACACAAGATTAATGACTATGAGGTCACCAATACAGCTTTCACTAAAAAACAAACTGTTTGGCTTTGCTTTGTAGAAAAACCTATAGTTGGTGTAGAACAATCACCAAAAGCTATTTGGATGCGAATTAATCATGCTAGAAATATCGTCTGACAAGCCCCAAGAAAATCCTATTGCACTTCCAATTTTTTGGGATGGAGATAATAAAAGAGATATTGTTCTTCAATTTGCAGTGAGCCATTACATGTCTGCACCTAATAGGATCAAATACTGGACAAACAGAACCCGACAATCCAATTAAAACAGGGGCAAGTTTCTAAACACTGATACTTTTCCAGAGTACTGTATATGAAGTAGGAGAAATCGAAAGAGAGACAATCGATAACCCCATCACACACGGTGAGTTTGTAGGATATGTTTGCCTAAGGGCAAGAAGGTAAAGTTTGTGGAGTCTCAGTAGCAGTCTCAGTTCTGACTCAGAAACTTATGGGTTAAAGCTTCATGCCAGCACTTTGAATTCACAATCTTGGCCAAAATTCCAGAGTAGCACTGTATGTGTGTTGGGGTTTGTGTGGGGGGGTGGTTAGTGATACATTGTTGGAGGTGCTGGGGTGAGTAGGGCAAAGAATATTAAATCAATAATAAGGTGATAAAATCTTTCATGGAGAGACATTCTGTATGGAAGATTGATTAGAACTTTGACTGGACAATTAAATTAATAGTACATTTTGCATTTGAGGATTGTTTCTCTTTTTTCTATTTAAAAAATGTTTTTGGAGCTGAGCTCTCACTGTATTATCGTCAGAAACATCATTTTGAAATTAAATCATATCTCTCCTGTGTTCCAGCTTGTATCGCAGAGATCAATGTTTGAAACCCATTCCAGTGCCACACAAAGTGTGGAGGTTTGATCCATAGTCAATGTGTAGAAACTATGAAGCAGGAAGTTGAAAAAGATCTATGAGCATTAGTTAACACGCAGCAAGAACAGAAATAAACAGGATGTAGGGCTGCATTGTCAAATCAGTTGAGCTCAGATCCCCAGATGCCAGATTTAAACTACACAGTGCAAAATTCAGTGAGGCCACATCTAGAGTGCTGCCTACAATGCTAGTTACCAAAATATAAAGGAACTTTCCAGGCTGAAAGGGTAGAACAACAAAGCTGTTTGTCAGATTTAGAAGGAGTTGCTACGAGGAACAAGATAGACTAATGCTCTTCATCTTTGCAAAGATGTCTGATTGGACCTTGGAGCCATGCAACAACAACAAAATTACATATAGAGCATCTTACATGTCGGGAGGACGTCCCAAAGTGCTGAACAGTAAGGGGTCAGATCAGAGCATGTGGTGGGGGGGGGGGGGGGGGGGGCAGGGAGGGAGAGCACAGAGGTTGTTGCTGAAGACATAGTTGAAAAGGAGGGTCTTGAGACAGGCCTTGAAGGAGGCCTCTTGAAGGAGCAACACAAAGGGTTTTCCAAAGTGTTGGGGCAGAGAGGCTGAAAGCTCAGCCACCGATGGTAGGGTGATTCGGACAGGAGACATGGAGCAGCCCAGAGCCTGTTGAATGGAGGGAGTGGACAGGTTGATTGGGGGTCAGGGGCTCAGAGAAGTAAGAGGGGATAAGGGCGTGGAGGGCCTTTAAAATGAGCACGAGTACCTTGAATTCCATCCTCTGAGGGATGGGGAGCCAGTGGAGCTGGGCGAGTGAGGTCGGTCACAGAGGCTGGTGCGGGAGAAGACATGAGCTGCAAAGTTTGGGATGATCTGCAGCTTGTGCAAAATAGGTTAGACGAAGAAAATCCAGGACAATCATTTAAATTATTCCAAATTAGCAGGATATAGGATCAAGAGCAAAGGGAAATCTTAGGAGCATTAAGATGTGTATTAGCAGAGGGTAATTAATTACTTGGCTGGCACCAGGCTGACGCCAGGACACTGGACTGCTTTAAGCAGCTTTATGCTGTAATGGTAAGCCAGGGAAAGTAGCCTGGGAGGCGATTAAATAGGCCACAGAGCTTTCTTCATTCACACCTCTTGAAATCCAGAGATTCCCCCAAAAAAGTCAATCTATATTACAGTATATCCTGAGAAATGCTTTGAAATGTTTCAAAAATGTAATAAAGTACTATATCAAATGCAAGGATTATCACTATTGACACATTCATATAAATATTGCAATAAGGATGCAAAAGACAAATTTAGGAGCTTCAGAATATCATTCCAAGGAAGATTAGACAGCTCTTCAAACAACTTTTAGAGTTGTCTCTATTATGTCCCATAAGGGCCATTGCTTCAAAACATGCCCCCAAAACTTATAAACAACCTTTATGGCATTATTAAGTTAGCAAGAGGAAATGACACCAGTTGCAGAAAAGCACTGCAGTGTACACTGCATTAGATTAGCATCATGTGGTCCTTGATACACATTGCTTTAATCTGACCCCCTTCCCAATTGTACATCTTCTCAATAAAACACTACCACCAGATGTTTGGGAGCAAAACAAAAATTTAAACTCAAGAATTAACAGCAGTCTTTATCAACAAACATTTCTGCAACACCAAAGCAGCATTTCCCCTACTCCTTTTTACATGCCATTCCTCGAAGAACATGACATCATGGCAGCCATTGATCAGTGCTGAGCTGAAACTAACCGGAAAAAGCACAGCTTCTCTGTTCTGTTGCAAGCCTGGCTGACTTGGTAGCAGTCTCAGTTCTGACTCAGAAACTTATGGGTTAAAGCTTCATGCCAGCACTTTGAATTCACAATCTTGGCCAAAATTCCAGAGTAGCACTGTATGTGTGTTGGGGTTTGTGTGGGGGGGTGGTTAGTGATACATTGTTGGAGGTGCCATCCTTCAGATGAGACATAAAACCATCTATCTGAAGTAAATATTAAAAGTCCTGTGACACTATTCATAAAGAGAGAGGAGTTTGTCCCTCCAGGTGTTCTGGCCAACAATGCCTCAGATATAATCGATCATTCATATCATGGCTGTTTGTGGGACATTGCTGTGCAGAAATTGAATGCTGCACTTGCCTAGAAAATCCGGTTACTACACAATACAGTAATTCCTGTGAAGTGCTTTTGAGACGCTGACATTGCAGAAAAGGCACCATAATTAAGTATTTATTACAGACAGAGTCTCCGATGGCCAAGCATATCTTGAAACTTATTGCAGGGAAAATTCCACAAATCTATTCCTCACTGGACAGTGTAATTGATTTCACTGGCGCCCGAGCTACAGCAGCAAAGAAGCCCTTGAATTTTCATTCAAAGTATTCACTTTGATTAGAAATCCAGCTCCAATCAATATTCAAAGTGGAAAAAATCCCCCCCATTGTAAACATCTGCTCAATTTGTTCCTGATAAGTACTTTCCCCTCTGGTGATAATGCTTGCTTTTGATACAACACCATATCATATCAGGAAGTCTCAAAGCACTTACTACAGTAAAATCGTGTTTATCCGGTACACAACCAAACGGCATATTAACCAACCGGTGCCTCCCAATACAATTCACCATTCCAGCAACCGGATCTCATACCGTAGCGATCCAGGACACTTGCGGTATGCTCACTTTGTGCATGTGTGCAATGTGTGCGCATGCGCACTTATTAAACTTACTGAACGCTGGAATGCTTTTTGACCGATCATTTTACCAAGTGTGCTGGAATGCTTTATTGGTAAGTATCCATACAATATTGTGTTATTATTTAGCCTATTATTAATATGGTTTGTTTTAAAATAAGTTTTAAAAATTTTGTTTGGTTTTCGGCACCAGTCAGGTCCCGAGGGGACTGGATAACAAAGGTTTTACCATATTAAGTATAGTGGTTATATAGTTGTAGGTGACCATGGCAGTCAATTTATGTACAGCAACATTACTTAACCAATCTCCAGGAACTAGAAGTTGTTTAAGGAACACTGCGTTGCTGTATGTAAATTGGCTGCCATGTTCAATTGTGTTCATTGTGTTGCTGTACGTAAATTGGCTGCCATCTACAAATATATACTGATTAATTCAATCTGGAAATTGTTGTGCGAGGACACCAGAAAAAACATCCCTCTCTTTTCCAGTAGTGTCATGAGTTCTTTACCATCCAGATGAGCTGGCAGATGGGACCTCAATTAATTAACTAAAGAACAGTATCTCGACGATGCAGCTCTCTCCAATACTGCACTGGAGTGTCAGCCTGGACCACCAGTCTGGACTGGAAGTCCCCAACATGGGTCTTAAATGCACAACCTTCTGACTCAAAAGCAAGAGAGCTACCAATGCTGACAGGTTCACCATTTGGCACGGGGGTCAGAAAGTAGGGCCAAAGGAGATTACCAAAATTAAGAGGCAATGCCAACATCAGATAAAAAGAGTGCAAGAAACTAACAACCAATGTGTCATACAGTGCCAACCAGCACCAAATTGCCTTCAATACTGACTTGTCAATAATTCTGCCACTGTATTTTCTGAAGATTAAGTATCAAGATGGCATCCAGAAAACTCTGGGTTCTTCATTGAAATGTTTCTTCATCCCTAACCTAGATAAGTGAACAAACGTTACAAAGACCAGACAAACACATGGTTTCAATCAAGCCAGAAATACCTCCTTTTCCAACACACTCAGTGTCTGATATCCGGTTTCCTTCTCACTTCCTCTCACAGGTGACATGTTCTTAATAAACACAGCCACACACTTTCCTCTGGGCATTGCATCTATTGTCCCTCATTTTCCAGCTCCACACATTACCAAATTCAGAAATTTCCTCTTTTTAAAAAAAATGCCACATCCTACAGTTCAGAATTTGGTGACTCATGCCTCAAAATAGCAATAAACCAGTTACTGGCTTCATATCTGACTGAAGGAAAAACAGTCAGAAGTAATGTATTAAAACCTTACAATAACAACAATAATCCCTGCATTTGATGCAGCGCCTCATCAAGACATCTCAAAGCACTTCACAGGATGTACTGCCAAGTATAGTGACGGCATTTGTAGGTGAATGTGTCAACCAATCCTGAAGTTGAACTGTTTGAGCCAGGGGAGTCCGACAGGCATTGGGATGATGGGTAAACAGTTGGTGCTGGTGAGATTACAGGTGGCAGAGGTTTGCAAAGGATGGGTGGTGGAACTTGTGGGTGGTGGAACCAGAAACACCATCACCTAGTGGGGAACAAGATTAAGCAAAAATGCAAAATAGAGAAAATCTCAACCTTGTGTATATGACCTGGACACATCTGATACAGAGACTGGGCTGTCAAGACCTCACTTTTTAATGATCCTTTTCCTCTAAAAATACACCACGATTAATAATTAATTGGTGACACATCAAGGCAACAATCCAATGCATGTTTCTCCATATGTATTTTCATTAGAAGGGATCAACTCCTATTTTAATCCTTCTCTGTCGGGTTCTGGGACAAACACAAAGCGTCAAATCAAAAGGTTCCTTTTAATCCTATGAGAAATGTCTCAGGATGCTAAAAAAAACACACGGTGGGGATTGCAATGTCAGCATATCTGCATTAAGGAAGTGGAATACATTTAAAATGGACTTGATGCACTTCCTCTTTCACCAGACCCTCACGCCTTACCCATGGAGTCATGTGGACACACACTAGCCTGATTTAACACACAAATCTGTTAATAGTTAATTCTGTCTGAAGATGGACTAACTAGCTTTATTTCCGAAAGTCGACAATGACAACAAGCTAGTGACTGGTTGAAAGATTCAGAGGAATACAAGTGTTCGGCTGCATGAGAATGTTAAATGCAACACAGTGGAGAACGGTCATGGGAATCCCAGCAACTACTCTCTGCCCCGCACCCCCACCCGTTCCTATTCAGATAACCCAGAAAAGAGGAAGCAAGTCATTGAGATACATTAGGTTGCAGGAAACATCTTACATCAGGCGTGATTTCTACGAACCAGCTGTATGTCTACTGCATAACGGCTGTGAGTTACAGATCATTAGTAGTTTCATCAATTACTTTTTTTTACAAAAAGGAAACACAGATGACAGTCAGAAACAACAAAATTACATTTGTATTGGGCAGAACCAGTAGCACTGACAATGATGCTATACTTCGAGTAACCTTTAGCTCAGAATCCCTGCAGCATTTCATTAGCTGAAGAAGCACTTCTCTTTGCTGCTGTGACTAATAGAAACTATGCCAAAAAAATCCCCAATCCTTATTTCACCCACAAGAATACAGTCACTCCACTTTAATACATCCTGTGAAGTACTTTGGTGAGACATATTCCTGATGTGAAAGGTGCTTTATCAAATGCAAGATTATTAAATTATTTATGCTAAACAACACAATTTTAAAAATAACACAATCCTTGGCAATTGAGTTAATTTGAAATTCTTTTAATGAGAACCTTCAAAGTGTCAACATCCTTAATCTACATTGTACCACGCACTAATTAGCAATACTGCCTGGAGCCAATATGTATATTTGCATTTCTCCACTCACAACACCACAATGCTCCGCGTCAAACCAATTCCCATGAACTGGAATACTGCAGCACTCCACCCATTAAGCATTTAGCTTCCTTAATTAACTATTAATGCGCACATCAAACAAAGCCCACCATAAAGAGCTGTGCTATGCATTTCCTTCCCAGAGAGAAAAACAATAATCCTCACACTTGGTCATTCTCTTCATGGCTGTTTGTGGGACACTGCAGTGACTAATGTGGGCAGAGCTTCGCCTACAAAATAAAGTCACTCCACTTTACAGTAATTCTGTGAAGCACTTTTGAGACATCCTCCGGATGTGAAGGCCCCTACATCAAATGCAAGATTACTATTACAAATAAATAATATTCATTGATAATTGCTGCCAAGTGTAATAATAATCCTTGCAATTGATATAGCACTTTTCACGTCTTTTAGATATCTCTAGAAAACACTTCATGGAATATACTGTAAAGTGAATTGACTATATTTGAGGGTGAAACACGGCAGCCAATTGCGTACAGCAGTGTCTCACAAACAGTCGTAGATTGAAATTACCAATTTATTATTGTTTTTTTTCTTGGGGATTATTATCAAGGCAAGTGCTCTAACCACTGACTCTATAGTATAGAGATTGTGTAGAGTGGTGGCGCAGGGTAGTCAAGAAGCTCCCACCTCACCAAACATTAACATTAGTCTAGGTAAACTCGGTTGTGTTTCCAGCTTTACTTGAATTAATATTTCTTAATTGATGACAAATTAATCAAGAACATTTACTTTGTTAGCTGGCCATAAAGTTTGGCCACCACTGGTGTAGATCAACACCCAGGTAAAAAAATTCAGTGAGCACACATTGGGTCTTGCCGCAATTTGAAAGCAGCATAGAACGACTACAGGAAGATTAGCTTTCATAATTACAGCATCAGTCTCTGATTGCACCACCCTTCACCATTTAATGACTGGTACGAGTTCTCTGTAATTGCTGTAACTGTACTGGTGAAAGGAGCTTGGTGAGCTGTGCGCACCTGTGGCTCTCTGACATCCCAGCTACACTCAAAGCAAATAGCTCACTTACAACACGTAAATGCCACTCCCTAACATACAGTACAAATGTTTCACCACACAATATGGTCAATGTGGTATCTGTGTGTATAATAATAGACAATCCCTAGATAATCAAGTAAGATTGTTCCTCAGCTTTGTTTTTTTTTTAAAAAAGCAAACAAAATAAAACTGGAGGGGATTCGCGTTTTAGCATTTGGTGAGCAATTAGGTGGCTTTTCAGACAATCCTAGAGACAGATCTGATCACAAATGTGACAGATGAGGGAATTTCCCGGTTGATGGGTGTGGTCACAGCGACTGACGCTCCTTCCTGTGTCTACATTTCTTCTTCCTTGGCATCCATTCGCTGCTGAACTTCTAAATCTGTGCCTCGCTACATCCCTTCAAAACTCCTCTGAAAATCTCTCTCGACTTCAGCCACTTCCTTCTTCTCTTCCAAACTCTTTTCTCCACATTAAGAGGTTGGAGTGCCTTGAGAGGTTTTCCTACAGGGATGCCCTCTGTAAGCATATGTTGCTATTGTCAACTTTACAAGATTTTGAGCCTCAAAACATGCTCCATTTTGGATACTGATTTGGATTGGATTGTCCAGCTTGGATTCTCAATCATGGCGATGTGTGTATGTGTTTTACAGACTAGCTGACACTCGTAAAATCTTCATATCACAAGCAAAAACTTTGTTTTAAAAGAAAGCGGTATACTCGTATCTAGCTTTTCTCTCTGGGCCTTTTCACCTGCAGCACACCTCAGTTTCACAGCCACTAGTCAAGTCTTACAATTCTCACATAAAGAGGTCATTAGCAACACTTGAGGACAGATAAACAACAACTTAAGATTTATACAGCGCCCTTCACATCTCTTAGTATTTCATAAAGCTAGCCAGATAAGGAGCAAGAAACAGGAGGAAAGTAGATATTAGTCTGGTAACATTCAGGTAGTATAAGATAAAAAGGCGAGGCAAGGAGAGCAAGTTAAATCTAATATAAACTTCCTGATTATAATAACCAAATATACTGTATATTAATAATCGTTGCTTTCAATCACCGTACTACTCATGAAATCCTATAGCATATTGGTTAGAGCATCCACCTCGCAAGCATGTTTGAAGGGCACTGACACATTTTGCCCACAAAACACACAGTCAATCTACTTTACAATATATTCTGTGAAGTGCTTCGAGGTCTCAACAACACGATCAGACTCCCTCCGTTCAGCAGGTTCTGGTCTGCTCCATGTCCCCTGCCCGACCTGTCCTACCATTGGTGGCCAGGCTTTCAGCCTCTCTGCCCCCACACTCTGGGACTCCATCCCACAGCCCCTTTGCCTCGCTTCCTCCCTTGCCTCCTTCAAGGCCAGTCTCAAGACCCTACTCCTCTTCCTTCATCTTGCCTTCACACCTAGAAATATTTCCATCCAACTTGCTCCGCAACTTTGATCCCCACAACCTCTGTTACTGAGCTGTGAACATAATGTTAGCCGAGCTTGGAATAGAAGAGGAATTAAGTAAATGGAAGCAATATGTGCAGACACGTGCCAATGCTTTGTTGTGATCAGTTTACAGGTAAATTGCTTTGTGGAGCTGATCAATTTTTCCAGCGTTTGCCAAGGTAAACACTTAGGGCAAGTGCTCAATGAGCAGCAACAGGTATTCAGACACAAATGCAAAATTAACAGCCACAACGACTTGTGCCAATGTTAAAGAGCGTGTTAAATAGCAGCTCTTACAGTACATGTTGATGGATATGTACACCTACCAGAGACACTACCTGGCCCACAAACTATTGGTGAGGAACAACAATGAACCAGTGACTTGCATTCATACATTGTAG
Organism: Hydrolagus colliei; assembly: GCA_035084275.1. Taxonomy (NCBI): domain Eukaryota; kingdom Metazoa; phylum Chordata; class Chondrichthyes; order Chimaeriformes; family Chimaeridae; genus Hydrolagus; species Hydrolagus colliei. The sequence continues at coordinate 6,860,347 of CM068753.1, forward strand.
GGAGGATGTCTCAAAGTGCTTCACATTTGGTGGAAGATTACGGGCAAGGAGGGGCTTCCCTCCTTTACCCAGGGGAGCAAGGATCAGATATAGCAACCTGGCTAAGATCAGCTCTGAGTACAAATAAGGATCTAATATTTTACATTCAGACCTGAGTCTTTGGAGCAGACAGAGAGGAACCAGATAATAATCGTTACATTTGATAGTATCTTATTACAGTCAAGATGTCTCAAAGCATCGATATGTCTCAGGAATTACTGTGAATTGTAATGGATGTATTTGTAGGCAAATATGAAGTCAATTTGCACAGAGGAATGTTCATTTCATATGTACTTCTATCATAATGAGAACTTCCATAAAGGTTTCACGTTTCCTACCCTAATAATGCTTTCATGCGACAAACATTGACAACTTCAAATAGCTATGAAGTGAATGACCAATTTTTAATTGGGTGGATTGTCAGCCAGGACACCAGTAGAAATTTCCTTCTCTTTTCGAAGTGTGCCATAAAATCTTTAACATCCACCTGAAAAGGCCCAGGTAGGACTTCACGTTAACATCTTATTGAAAGAGTGGCACATCTGACAATGAAACACCTCTGCATTGGAGTGTCAACCACCACTGTGAGCTGAAATTCCAAATATGGAGTTTGAACCCACAACCTAATGATTTGGAGACAAAAGCTTTACCAACTGTGCCAGGTAGAATATCGGAAAACAAAAAACTACAGCAGTCTCATTCATCAAGCAATGAATCCCCAAACTCCCACAAATTTCAATTGGGTCAACCGAGAACAATCCTTAGGTAAACAATGTGTAATTAAACCTAGTGCAGCCTTGGGCATTCCTGAAATGTAACTAAAAATATATTTCCATCTTGAGATTTGAGCACAAATTATATAAGGGAACTTGGCATCAATCTCTTGTAATGAGGAACAGTTGTTAAGAATTTACCAGCCTATGCAGTGCTGAGCTCATCAACATCCAACTTGTCGCTGACCCCTCCTTTCCCCCACAGGGAAGAAGTGTAAACGAATGGTGGCTAACCCACGTTTTCAGCGTTTTTTTCTTGATTGGTGGCATAGATCATGAAATACTCAAGAAAATGTATTTCGTTGGTCACCCATAAAAAATAATAATTATCCTTGCATTCGATATAGCACCACCTATTTCAGAAATTGATTTTGTTTGAGGATCATACAATATTAGGAATATGCCCAGATATTATGACACTACAAATGAACATTTCTGCTTTGAACAATGTGCATATTCATTTTTAAAAAATATGTAAAATATAAAAAGCATACTCTGGCAAAGGTTCCGGGCACTATTGGAAGAGAGAAAAGGCTTTCCCTCAAAGTACCGTCCGACAATTCTATTTCAGTTTCTGGGAGATTGTTGTAAAAACTGAGTGACAGTGCATTTTATAGGCAAACTCAGCATCCAATCCAGCAATGCCCCCTTCTTTTTGAGTAATGCCACAAGATCTTTAATGTTCACCTGAACAGGAAGATGGGACCTGGGTTTAAATGAGTTGCCAGAAAGCAATGCAGCACATTGAAGTATCAGCCTAGACTATGAGCTCAGTCACAATATGGGAATTGAAACCACAGCTTTGACTCCGAGGAAGAAGTGCTACTGACTATGTTAGACGGACACACAACATTTGTACAGAGCCTTTCACATTGGGAAGACATCCCAAGGCGCTGTACATAGTATTTCAGACCTGAGCTGGGGGTCAGGATTGATGGAGGATAATGGGAGAAGGAGGTTAATCGAAAGCATGGTCAAAAAGAAGGGCCTTGAAGGAGACAAGAGATAGGGTGAGGTGGAGGGACTGTGGGATGGAGATCCAGAGTGGCTTAAGGAGAACCCACCAATAGTCGGGCGGGCAAGTTGGGGAACATGAAGCAGGCTGGAGCACACTGAGCAGAAAGATTGGAAGGGAGTTAGGAGATTGCAGAGATAGGGGGGAGTGAGGCCATGGAGGGCTTTGAAGGTAAGAACCAGGATCTCGATTTGTATCCTCTATGTGATGGGATGCCAGTGCCAGATGCCAGTAGTCAGGCAGGGATGGGGATGATAGGGTCACCTATAGAGTGGGAGAGGACATAGGCTGCAGAGTTCTGTATGATCTGCAGCCTGTGGAGGGAGGAGTTTGTGAGGTTGACAAGCAATGAGTTTGGAGAGTCAAGCCTGGATGTTCCGATTTCATGTATGAGAGATGTTATGATTGCATGTACATGGTTCAGTTTCACTGCTTTTAGCAGTTTGCAAATTAAGGATGTACTTTCAATCGAAATGGCCTTTCCTTAGATCCACGATAAGCCTTGGAAATTGTTTTTTCCTCTGTGAAATTCAAGAGATTTGAAAACAATGAGTGCTCTTACCATGGGAAACATTACAAAGCCAGCCAGACCTGGTGACCAGCCAGGGCTGCGCTCACTGCATCTTAATTCTGTTCCTTCACACAGTCAAAGTTAGGCAATTCCACCCAACCACTGTACAAAGGACTCGTGGTTTGAAGAAAATTTGACTTCCAAAAAAATGCAGAAGATAGTGGGTGACCGTCAGAATTTTGTTTAAAAGGGTCTTGCAACGAGCCTCCTCCTTTTCAGCGATGATACTTTACAAGTATGTGCGAGCCAGACATGTGTGTCGCTGACAATTTCACAGCCATCCATGGTTCCACAAGAATTTAAGAGCAGAGAAGGCATCAAACTTGCTCTGTCACCAAGCTTTCCAAACTACTATGAGGTGCTGCTACTAATTCACTGGCACAACTTATCCTTTCCTATTTTTTATTTGGCAATTTTATTTCACCAGCTCCACTGTATAACTTGGTTGGAGCCAATTTAGGCACGTTTGATCATAAAGAGAGGAGAGTGCTACAAGACCTGGTTACCTTACTCCGGTTTGTAAATAGTCCTATACAGTGAGAAATTGTACACCTTTAAAACATATTACATATCCAATTTTTGCATTCTGAATTTACTTTTGAATTTCTATTATAAGTCTTTAGGGGGACCACATCAGTGTTAAGGTCTTGGGTGGCATTTTATTCCAGAGCAAACAAAGACAATAACAACTTGTACTAATATGTGCTTTTCATGTAAGAAAATCTCTCAAGCAGATGTTAAAATATAACAATTAAAATATGCAAACACCGTCACTAAACTTCACAGTGAAATCATCCTTGCCTAATCTGGCAAAACCATCCTTATCTTGTCTGTTAAGTAAAATACGTATTTTATCAGGAAAGTGAACAGAGCACAAGAGGGCTGGAAACACAGTTGGTTCTGTACAGATTGAGATGGAATTAGTAGCTGACTACAATCATTTGCCCTGCAGCAGGTTAAACCATCTGTGACATGGCCATTTCCCCACCCCAAGGGCCAACACCAAAGCAGAGATTTCACAACAGCCACCCGTTCATGAGACTGGTTAAACTTCTCACTGAGGTAAAAATCCATCTTCAAACGTCTTATCACCCCGGGAACTTTGTAACACATATTTAATCATTGTGAGCAAGTCCTCTCCAATACGCAGAATGGCAAATTGTGATTTTTTTAATTTAAAAAAACTTCACTCGCTACGAAAAGCTGACAAGGCCATAGCTGAAAGGAGCTTGACACGAACATTGGAATCATATTATCATCAGCACAGACAAGTCAGTCAGCAATGAGGGTTTTTAACAATCTTGGCATTACAACCAAACACGTTTATACAGTCCAGCTCAATTATTCCTCCAAGCCCATTCCGTGATATCATTAGCATCAGCTAGGAGAAGTCCTGGTGCGTAGTGGTTATTGCACTTGCTTCCCAAGTAAGAGGACCTGATTCAATTCCCAGGTGAGGCAAAACTTTAGGCAAGCTTTCCACACACCTTTATTTACCTAGCAGTAAGGAGGATCCCAGTTGTTAGTTGATTAGCGGATCACTTTCCGGGGTAAAAAATCTTCCAATTTTGTTGTAAAAATAATAAGTCACTCAATCCACAACTGTTTATGGGACATTACTGTGCACAATTGGTGCAACTTTCACCCACAAAATGTACAATCAATTCACTTTATAGTATATTCAGTAAAGAATTTTGAGACTCTCAATGACGTGTTAAGACACTATATCACATGTAAGGATTGGTATTACTTTAAACTGAAGGGCTCATCTACTGTACCAAAAGACAGGGAGGAAATATCACAATCAATGATAATTCTCTGTAAACGACTGATTTTTTAAAAGTCACAGTGCCCTTTAAGCACTTACTCAACACTTCCTGTGCCTCAGGTCTTATTGAGCTTTTGATTTAATCTATCACCACCAGTGATTTTCTGCCGCCTCCGTGCTCATTTTAGGACAAAACAAAGTACCTTTCCAACTCAATGTGTATTGGGCTTCCCTGTATGTGAATTCAACATACTCAGGCCATTTCTCACTGTGATTGCCATTGTAATTTTAGACAAACTTGTACGAATCAGAGTTCTTAAGGGTTAACAGAAGTTTCTCTTTTCTTCCTCCTATAATATGTAATGGTGAGTCAAGGGTAGCACTGCTCTGTATCATTCCTTGCCTCTCAATCCTCAAATTTAAGGATTAGGATGGGTGGAAGATCATCTGGAGTATAAATACCAGTAATGATAATAATTGGGCCAATTGGCTTTTTTTGGGTACTGCACAGTCTATATAAGCACAATCTGAGCATTGTACATTTCCTGCCTGCGATCAAAGGCCATTGCTTGTCACTTTAATTCACAGAAATACATGCATTTCACAGCTTTCATAGAATCCGCATTGGTTCCACACCTCCACCTTCACAGTAAAATCCACCTTCAGACGCAAGTTCTAAAATAGCTCACCCTCAATTCAATCATTTCATTAGGCCGAGAGGCTAATAATTAAAATGATGATAAAATCCCTGTGTTTGCTAAAAAATTATTGTTTCAGCTACACACTTCGCCCAACCCCAGCTCCCAGGAGGAGATTGAGGACGGGTGGGGAAGTTAAATAAACGACTGGAGAAGCACAAGTAAATCAACAAAGTCTTTAGGGTGCGGCAGCAGCAAATTGCTGTCCCTCTGCCCATACTCCTGTGTATATTATCTAAGCTGATGAGAGAAATTGATATGAAACCGATACCATGGTTCAAGAGAGGACAAGGGAGGATTTAAACTCTAAAACAATGTAATTTTAACATTTTAGAACTTCACCTGCTTAATAGTTAATTTGCAAAAATCTTAACAGACACAGAAAGAGAGACCCAGGTCTCTGAGAAGACAATTGCTCTTCATCACCTCTGACACTGAAGGACAATTTGGGGCCTCTACAAACGCGTTCACCCCACAAAATAATCACTACATTTCACTTTGTTCTGTGAAGTAGTTTGGAACGTCATCCCAAACTGAAAGGCACTGTATCAAATGCAAGGTCTGAATCCAAAACTCACTGGAATCAACCCTCAAAGGAATATATTACATTAAATCCATTATCTTGCCACTTCACCAGTTTACCATTTTAATAGATGGTGTAAGCAAAACACATTTGAAGAATCATGCAGCTGATTTGCATGAATAATAATTTATATAATGATATAGTGCCTTATGTTACTGAAACATCTCAAAGCACTTCACAGCCTGACTTGGATTTATTGTAAATCATAGCAACTTTGTGGATGAACACTGCAAGGTCCCACAGACAGTCATGAAATTAGTGACCAATTTTATCTGGGGAATTGCCAGCCCAAATTCCCTCTTTTCTCTACGAACAGTGCCTTGGCAGCTTAATCTCCCCCGAGAAGCAGGTGGGAACTTGGTTTAATTAATTCTCCAATGATGCACCACTCCCCAGCACTGCATCCAGGGAGCACGTCAGCCTGGACTACAAGTTCAAAATGCAGCTTGAGCCCAAAACCTAACATGAACAAGACAGCCGTGAGTTATTGTCATTGCAAGAGTTTTCATAAAAGATCTTCTCTCCATACATACAATACTTTCAGTACTAATTGATCCATTTAAAGATACACCAGTGCTATCAAATTGACTAAAGAACAATGATGCTTCTATATACATGTACATTCTCTTAATTTTAGCAAAGATACCAGTTATTGCATATGTTCACCCACACAATGTATTAAATGTCTATCTACAATGCTCCCAACTAACTAAAAAATACCATGGACCTCTTCATCTTCTTCCTTTCACCTCAAAATTCAAGGTTCTGTCCTTGAATGGTTCAGGTTTTATCTCTCACACCATCTCCAATTTGTCTCTGCCAATGGCTCCTCTTCCAGCCCCCTCAGTCTGAGGTGCTCCTCAAGGCTCTGTCCTTGGAACCTTCCTCTTCAACCTCTACATGCTAAAGAGGTTGGTGACACACATCCGCAGACATTGGTTCAACTTCCCCCATGTACATGTTTGACACCCAACTCTATCTCTCTGCCTCCACCATCAATTCCAGGACAATTGACATCCTAACTCTGCTCTCTCCCACACCAAGCTCCATGAATCCATCAGCCCCACCCTCAGCCACTTCCACAACCCTCAGTTGAGAGAATTCAAAATCCTCATCCTCACTTTTCAAGGCCCTTCAACCTCTCTGATCTGCTGACCCCCTATCAGCCTGTCCGCTCCCTCCATCCAGCCTGCTCCAGGTATCCCACCCGACCAGCCCTACCATCAGCAGCCAAGTTATCAGCCTCTTTCACCCCACTCTTTGGAACTCCATTCCACAATCTCATAGCCGTGCTCCCTCTCTTGCCTCCTTCAAGGCAAGGCTCAAGACCCTTTTTTGGACCAAGCCTTCAGCCACCCTCTGCTTTTCTTCATTCCAACCTTGCCCCCCGTGGTCGGGTCCTGATCAATGCCTTGGAATGTGCTCCTGACTTGAAAGGTGCTTTAAAATGTAAGTTTGATGTTTTTTTTAAAAAAAATTGGCCACTCAATCCATGACTGATTGGGGGCATTGTTTAGAAAAACATTTCAAGACTGTTTTGAGATTTTACTGCTCTGCATTTTGCTCCTCACACACGGTTAAATTAATCGCCCACATTCAATGCTGACTACTGTACATTTTACTGAGCAGCAACCTACTAATCATTTGGAGCTTTTAATCTGGGTCTATCGTAGTTTGCTTGAATTTTTTCTGGTAATGAGTTGTTACAGTGAAAGTGAATGCAAACTCAGCAAGATAAAACATTATCACAAGAACTGTGTTTTGGGGGGACTTTGCAGTATTGTATCGCTTGCTATTAATATTGACTACTGTCCACAATCACACACATACATACGTATATATATAACCTATGGGAGGAAAGCAGGTGACCAAGAGTGCGGTTGAAAAGAAACGTCTTGAGGTAGGCTTTAATGGCAATGGACAAAGTAGAGAGTAAAGCCCTGATAGTGTGGCACATCAGGCAGGGCGAAGAGAAGTGAAGTAGGCCATTCGATCCACTTTGTCTTGCCCAGCATTCCACATCAGGTTCCCTGAAACCCCTGCCTCCATCTATAATATAATCTGTGCATTGGATATAGCGCCGTAACATGATGCTGAGACATCTCAAAGTGCTTCGCAGAAAATACTGTAAAGTGGACTGAATGTGTAGTTTGTGGGTGAAACACGCAGCTGATTGCACACAACAGCGACTCACAATCAGTCAAGGATTAAGGGATCATCACCCCTGGAAAGCAACCAGCCAATCGACTAACAACCGGGTCCCCGCTCACTACCAGACAAATAAGGGCGAGTGTAGAAAGAAAATTTGCCTAAGGTTTCGCCCCACCCAGGAATCAAACCTGGGTCCTCTCACTTGCGAGGAGAGCGAACTAACCATTTATTGTGCGGGACTCCATTTAGAAATCACTTCCAATCTTCGCAATCCACATTGCGCACATTTCAAACCTCGATCAATTGATTGCTTAAAATAAAAGCTTGCGATCAAACTCGCTGGTGTTTGAGTAAGACAACGAACTGAACTGCGCATTCTTTATTTATACGTGTGAAACACACATTTGTTGCCATGTCAGTTTTTTTTCACATAAATCAAACGGCTGGAAGTAATTTTTGAAGAAATCAATTAAACTAAATCAATAGTCAAAGGCTTACAAGCTCAAAGCAGGATGTGAGAAGCTACTGTTATCTGTAAACCGGATTATGACAACAGCCTGCGACTAAATCGCTATCTGCCCTGAATCTCTTTTGCTGTAGTAGTTAAGTGAGATCTCTCGATCATTCGTCACATATTCAGGAGGTGGTGGTGGGGGGCAGGGGGAATGTTGGAGCCTAGCTCGGCTCTGTCAGGACTGTAGGGGGGAGGAGCGGGGGGGGGGGGGGGGGGGAGAGGAGTGCGGGGGTTTCCGCACGTTTCCCTCCCTTTTGCGTGTTTTCTGCTCTCGCATCTTAAGAAAAACCACAGCGGAAAAACGCAGAAATAAACCTACCAGAAAGATCATGTCATCGTCAGACTAGCGACGTCGCTGCATGTTTTTTTTGTGTATTAAAAAAATGTGTGTGTGTATATAACAGAACACAAATGTTACAGAGGAAGAACATTAACTAGCAAAGAGGGGTTCAGCACAATCAGCATCAATCCCAGGATTGTTATTATCAATATTATTATATTATTAACATTATTAAAACTCGCTCACATCAATCATGACAAGCGAGAGAGAGAGAGAGAGAGAGTACAATGAAAGCCTCGCAGGCAATTAAAACACACAAGTTATTATCCCCTTCCTCTCTCTTTCTCTCTCTCTCCCCCGAGGTCTCTGTAGAAACTGATCGTTTATTTACACACTTCATTCGGTGTCAGAAGTTTGTAGATCGGGAGAGAAACCTGGATCTGTTGTGATTCGTAAACCGGGGGCGGGGGGGGGGGGGGGGAGAGGGGGGGAGCGAACCTTGTTTAAACAGCCAAATAAAAATCACAACAACAAAAAAATCCCAGCGATCGCCTTCGGTGATATATATTATAGACAAATAGTTTCGATGAACCACTCCCTGGATCACTTGGCGTCGCTCTCCCCGGAGATGGGGAAACTTTTCACACACAAACAAACAAAAATGGAAGCAAACATTTCAAAAGTTGTCGTTCTATTCGAACACGAAAAAAAAACTAAAAAAGAAAAACCCTGAGATTTGTGCTACTTAAGAGATCGCCCCAAACTCGCGCCCGTATTTCATCATTTCAAGTGACTCCCGTTACTTCCCCTCCACCCTTCCCTCCCCCCCCAAACCCTCACCCCCCCCCTTCCCTCTCCTCCCACGCCCCCCCCCCCCCCCCCCCTCCCTCACCCCCACTCCCCCCCCCACCCTCTCCTCCTTCATGAGATTCCTGCCGCTGTGGCTCACACACAACAAACCAGGCAGGAGACAGAAACTCCGCACGTCTGACTGTGACTGTGACTGGGAACTAAACTCTGTGACAAAAAAAAAGTAATAACGTGACAAGAATGTGACAGGGGTAACAATGTAGCTGAGCGGGTGAGGACACGGTTACTCTGCAGCACACTGTCTGTTACACTCCGCCTCATGGTAACAGAGAACAAGAGCGAGGCAGAGATACACACACAGAGTGAGAGCCCCCCCCCCCAGAGTGAGCCCCCTCCCCGCACCCAGACGCACACAGTGAGCCCTCTCGCCACCCCCACCCCCCCAACACCGAGTGAGCCACCCTCCCATCAGCTAGAGACACACAGAGTGAGCCCCCACCCACAGTGGAGCCCCCACCCACAGTGAGCCCCCCTCCCCCCCCCCAGAGAGTGATCCCCTCCCTCCCAGAGTGAGGCCCCTCCCCCCCCAGAGTGAGCCCCCTCCCCCCCCCAGAGTGATCCCCTCCCTCCCAGAGTGAGGCCCCTCCCCCCTCCAGAGTGAGCCCCCTCCCCCCCCCCCTCAGAGTGATCCCCTCCCTCCCAGAGCGAGCCCCCTCCTCCCCCCCAGAGTTAACCCCTCTCCCGCCACCCAGAGACACACAGCGCCCTCTCCCCCCCCGCCCCACCCCGAGTGAGCCCCCTCCCATCAGCTAGAGACACACAGATTAAGCCCCCCCCCCCACAGAGTGACCCCCCCCCCCCCACAGTGATCCCCCACCCCCCCACAGAGTGACCCCCCCCACAGTGATCCCCCCACCCAGAGTGAGCCCCCCCCCCCCCACAGAGTGACCCCCCCCCCCCACAGTGATCCCCCACCCCCCCACAGAGTGACCCCCCCCCACAGTGATCCCCCCACCCAGAGTGAGCCCCCCCCCCCCACAGAGTGACCCCCCCCCCCCCCACAGTGATCCCCCACCCCCCCACAGAGTGACCCCCCCACCCCCCACAGTGATCCCCCCCACCCAGAGTGAGTCCCCCCCCCACCCACCCCCCATCAGCTAGAGACACACAGATTAAGCCCCCCCCCCCCACAGAGTGAGCCCCCCCCCCCCCCACACACAGAGTGACCCCCCACCCCCCCACAGTGATCCCCCCCCACCCAGAGTGAGCCCCCCCCCCACCCACCCCCATCAGCTAGAGACACACAGAGTGAAACCGAGGAGCCCGGGTGAGGAGACAGTCACACAGAGCAGGTCGCTGTCGCTGTCGCTGCCCACGTCGCGACAGTAACAAAGGGAGGGGACGAAGCCCGACACAAACTTACCCAAAAGCAGCAGCTTGACCTCCCTGGCCGCCTTCTCCCCGTCGTCCCGCAGGTGTTTGTCGATCATTTTGGATCTTTCGGCGGCGGCTTTATCCTCAGCGCTGATGGTGCACCCCATGGCCAGCTGGAGTGGGCTCACCTTCCTCCCTCTCTCTATTTTCTCGACTTAAAAGGGGGGATGTGTGGGGGGGGGGAGAGAGTGAGTGAGTGAGGGGTGGGGGGGGGGGGGGAGCCAAGCCTCTTCGCCGGCTCCTTCAGCCTCTTTGTCTCCCTGAAGAGGGGAGGAGAGGGGAGGGGAGGGGGGGGTGAAAAAGCCACTGAAATAAAAATCAATAAATGACCAGCTCCTCACTCAAAATGCCTGGTTAGAAACTTTCACTTCATGCAGTGGGAGGGGGAGGGGGGGGGGGGGTTGAGGGGAGGTGCAATAAAATCTCCCAAGTGTTGCCCTCTCACGTGGAGAGGCAGAGGCTGTTGCTGGGGATAGAGCAGCTCCCGGGTTTGCAGCTCAGTCTCTGTGTGTGTGTGTGTGTCTCTCTGTGTGTCTCAGTCAGTCAGTGTCTCTCTCTCTCTCTCTCTCTGCAGCGCCGCTCTGCCCCACCTCGCTCAGACCAGCCGCCCCACACGGGTTCGCGCGGCATCACGGGAGCTGTAGTTCCCCTCCCCCCCCCCCCCACCTGACCCGAGTGGCGCGGCGGCCCCGGACTACAATCCCCGGCAGCCCCCGCGCGAGCCAGCCAGCCAGTGGGTGGGGAGAGTGGGCGGGATTCAACAAACACAAAAGTCCACTTTGTGTGGACAGCCGGGAGGACGTCCCAAGGCGTTGGACGGTCGTCGTTTCAGACTCGAGCTGGGAGTCAGGGAGGGAAAGGGAAGGGGGTGGGGGGGGGTTTGGAGTGACCAATGGGACCATCGAAGAGGAGGGTCTTGAGGCGGGATTTGACGGAGGCCAGGGAGGGGGGGGGGCGAGGGCGGAGGGGGGGGGGCGAGGGCGGAGGGGGGGGGGCGAGGGCGGAGGGGGGGGGGCGAGGGCGGAGGGGGGGGGGCGAGGGCGGAGGGGGGGGGGCGAGGGCGGAGGGGGGGGGGGCGAGGGCGGAGGGGGGGGGGCGAGGGCGGAGGGGGGGGGCGAGGCGGAGGGGGGGGGCGAGGGCGAGGGGGGGGGGCGAGGGGGGGGGGCGAGGGGGGGGGGGGCGAGGGGGGGGCGAGGGGGGGGGGCGAGGGGGGGGGGGCGAGGGGGGGGGGGCGAGGGGGGGGGGGGGCGAAGGGGGGGGGGAGGGCGGGTGCGGGGGAGAGGGCGGGCGGGGGGGGGCGAGGGGGGGCGAGGGGGGA